>WAAF01011892.1:0-72237 GCA_013400475.1 Tricholaema leucomelas
TTATGTTATATATAAATATATTATTACTTGTAAATACAAAGACAGTTTTATAAGCATCATTATTTATGTATTGTGCAATGTGTAATAACAAGAAAAGAAAGAAAGAAAGATGCACTTTGCTTTAATATAAATGCAAATAACAAAATGCCAAATTAAAAAAGAAAAAATGAGGAAAAAAAAAGAAAAACACAAAAAGCCCTGAAAAAAAAAACAACAAATAACAACAAAAAGCCCACCAAAAAAAAAAAACAACCAACAAAAAGAAAAAAAAAAGAGAAGACCACAAGATCAGTGTGTTGGTTTCCCCTTCCCCCCACCTCTATGGGTGTTATCATCCAGATGAATGTTTGTTTTTTTTTTCTAAAGGAGTTTTATGTTCCATTAAAAATAAAATAAAAACATACACTTGATGCCAGGCTGAGCTTCAGTGGCTTTTTTACTGGTGGGGATGAGGCAGGGAGGAAACAGTGCTGCTTCTCTAATTTGATCCCTGTATACGGGGATCAGTGGTGGGGACGACACTCAGCCCCTGTGTGGGACTACTTTTGAGCTTTGGGCTCCCTTGTCTGTTTGCATGCACACAGCTCTGGGTTGCACAGCTTGCATGCACCCAAATCTAGAACTGGTTGGATCTGGGGAGGTTGCCTGGCTTGGATGTAGCTAACATTCCCAAATCTGGAGTAGTTAATTGGGTCTGGGTAAATTGCCCATCTTGAATGCACCTGACCAGCCCCAGATCTGGAGGAGCTGATTGGTTCTGAGTAGGTTGCATAGGTTTGCCCATCTTTGATGTATCAAACCAGCCCAACTCTGGAGGGGCTAATAGGACTCAGGTGGGTTGCACAGGGTTGCCCATCTTGGAGGTACCCAACTAGCCCAAGTCTGGAGGAGCTGATTTGATCTGGGTGGGTTCCCCATCTTGGAGGTATCCAACCAGCCCAAATCTAAAGGAGCTGATACGATCTGAGTGGGATGCACAGGGCTGACCATCTTGCATGTATTCAGTCAGCCCTAGTTTGGAGGAGCTGATTGGATCTGGCTTGGTTGCACAGGATTCTCCATCATGAATGTACGCAACCAGCCCAACCATCAAGGAAGAAAGTCTGAGAAGAGAGCAAAGCCAGCCCTGATAGGATCAGAATGGTCTGGGTTGGAAGGGGTCTCCAAAGGTCATCTACATAAACCGCCTCTGCAGTCAGCAGGGACATCCTTCACTAGATCAGGTTGCTCAGAGCCCTGACCAGCCTCACCTTCAATGTCCCCAGGAATGGGGCCGCAAACACCTTCCTGTGCAACCTTTTCTGGTGTTCCAGTGTCCTCACAGTGCAGAATCTGCATCCAATCTAAATCTGCGCTTCTCTGGTTTGAAGCCAGTGTCCCTGGCCCTGTCACTGCAGGCCTTTATAAGCAGTTTCTCTCCAGCCTTGTAATCCGCTTCATGTACTAGCAGATTGCTATGAGGTCTTCTCAGAGCCTCCTCTTCTCCAGGCTGAACAACCGCAGCTGCCTCAGCCTGTCCTCACAGCAGGGGTGCTCCAACCCCTTGATCATTTTCGTGGCTGTCCTCTGGACCTGCTCCATCAAGTCCATGTCTTCCCTGTATTGAGGGTTCCAGACCTAGACACAGCACTCCAGGTGAGGTCTCACCAGGAGTGGCAGAATCACCTCTCTGGATCTGCTGGCAACACTCCTTTTGATGCGCCCAGGATGTGCTTTGCCTTCTGGGCTGCAAGCTCACACTGTCTGCTCATGTCATTTTAAAGAGATTTTTTAAAAAGTAAAGAAAAGAAAAGAAAAAATAACGTGGCCAAAAACTGCTGAGCACCAGATCTTATGTGTCCTCATCCCCCCAGAACTTGGTCAGCCCTAAGGCTGGTAGGTGCAAGATGGGAAGTATTCAGAAGGTTAAACTAGAGGTTGCGGGTTAAAGAGAAGAAGAATTTCTCCTTGGGTGGGGTTTGCTGATGCTGTAAATGAATCCTGAGGGCTCAGAAAAGCTACAGCCATAGAAAGTGAAGTGATGACCTGGTATAAACCTGGTCTGGTGTTGTTCTGGTGGTGTGGCACTGCATGCCTGGAGGCTTCATCTGGTTATACCCTGCCTTGCTTTATGTGAGTCGCTCTGCAGCTGGCACAAAGCCAGGCTGAAGCACACTCACATATAAACCTGGAGGTAATTTGTCAGAAATGCAGCTATGTGGCCACCTTTGATCTGGTCAAATCTCGATGATCCACTTAAGTCCAGATGAAGGAGCTGAACCACAGCCTCCACCTGTCCTTGGATGGAGGAGCTGTGGACAAGGGCAGAGCCAACTCCTTCCCAAATGAAAACTTTGAAATTCAGCCTCCAGGTCACTCCTGGCCAGGAACATGATGATGGCTGTCTTACTCCATGCTCACAGCAGCTAAATTCAGGTATAAGAACTCCCAGGTCCAGGGACACCAGTGGACATCTTCCGATAGAGCAGTGGTGGCCCTGGGACATTACATTGTTCTCGGTACAGCTTAGCTGTGGCTTCTACTCTTCCCTCTTGGAAATCACCTTATAGAAATCTCATTCACTTAAGAGGCTCAGACCTTAGCTGGTTGGGACAGTCTGAGGTCTGGACTGGATGGTGTGACATGTCTAACTCATCTCTTCCTCGTGGCAGGATGTCTGTGGAAATTCTGGGTGTCCCAAATGATAGACACAGTTCTGGTCAACTGGAGTCTTGCTTTGGACCACAGCTCCAGCACGCTCAGTGCTAAACCTTCTGGATACTTTCCAGCACAGTGAATGGCAGCAAAGGATGGGTTTTGTTTGTCCCCAGTGCTGCGAAGCAGTGATGGAGCAGTGCAATAAAGAAGGGTCAGAAGATAAAACTTTTTGATGTAAATCATAAAATCATAGCTTCACAGAATCACAAAATGGTTTCAGTTGGAGGGGACCTTGAAAGGTCCTCAACTCCAAACCCCTGTACTCTGCAAGGACATCTGCACCTAAAGCAGGTTGCTCACAGCCACAAACAACCTCACTTGGAATGGTTCTAGGGGTGAGGTATCTGCCACCTCTCTGGGCAACCTGGGACAGGATCTCACCACCCTCGATCTCAAACATTTCTTCCTACTCTCCACTCTGAATCACCCCTTGTCCTATCACAGCAGGCCCTGAGAAAAAGTCTGTCCTCAGTTGTATTAGAGGTTGCCTTTAAGTACCAAAAGGCCACCAGAAGGTCTCCCTGGAGCCTTCTCTTCTGCAGGCTGAACAAGCCTTACTCTCTCAGCCTGGCCTCCCAGCAGAGCCCTTCCAGCCCTGCCAGCATTTCTGTGGCCTCCTCTGGCCCTGCTCCAACAGGTCCCTGTGTGTACTGTGCCAAGGACTTCAGAGTTGTCCCCAGCACTGCAGGGGGGCTCTCAACAGAGCACAGTAGAGGGACAGAATCACCTCTCTGCCCCTGCTGCCCACACTGCTTGGGATCAGCTCAGGACAGGGCTAGCTCTGGGCTGGCAGCACTCAGTGCTGGCTCAAGGCCAGCTTGGCACCCACCAACATATATGAATATCCTCTTATGTGTCAACTGCTGATAAAAGATAGTGTCTATGATGACTGATGTACTGCAAGGCAAGGAGGGAACACTCCATCATCTTGAGATCCTATTTTTTGAGATGATTTGCAAACAGATTTCCCTTGGATTCATGGTATGGAGCCATGTTCCTAGTCTCACTGAGGTGATGCTCAGCATCTGACTCACTCCCCATCCTTCTCAAGGCACCTGTGGCTCTTGTCTGAAAGGTTGTTTGCAACCCATCAGGTGAATGGAGACTTCTGCTCATGCAGCTCCCAGGAAATGTGGTGGTTATGGTTTGGAGACTTTAGACAATTTGAAGTATGAGTTTGTGAAAAGTATTTGCTTTATGATGGTTGAATTCCACTCTTGTTCATTACTTATGTAATGTTGCCTAAGTGGAGCTTAAGTCAGTCTGCAAATGTTGGCTCAGTTGACTTTCTGATTGTCCTGGTCTGTAAGGGTTTCTGTAGGCCAGTAGGTGAGCAACTGGCCAGTCACAAGTGGCGTGCCCCAGGTTTTGGTACTGGGGCCAGCTCTGTTTAGTATCTTTATTAATGATTTGGATGAGTGGGTAGAGGGCACTATCAGCAGGTTTGCAGATGACACTAAACTGAGCAGGAGTGTTGATCTGCTGGAAGGTGGGAAGACCCTACAGAGAGATCTGGATAGGTTAAATTGATGGGATGAGGCCAATGGGATGAGACTCCAGAAGGCCAAGTGCTAGGTCCTGTGCTTTGGTCACAACAACGCCGTCATTGTACAGATTTCTGGGTGGCTTGAAGATTAAATGAAACAAAACCTGAAACACTCCCAAGACATTTCCTCCTCATCGTGCTGACTGCATCATAAACTGCCACATTAGCTCTAGTGATGAATCTGCCCATCCTCTTTGAGGGATTTGAAACACTTTGGTTTCTGAAAGCCAAGAGGCTCTAATGCTGACACGGCCATCTGGCCATCAGCTGCACACTAAATGCCTCCTGAACATCATGACAATGTCACACAGAATTGTCAGGGTTGGAAGGGTCCTCAAGAATCATCGAGTTCCAAACCCCTTCCCCTGGGCAGGGACACCTCACACTAGATCAGGTTGCCCAGAGCCACATCCAGCCTGGCTTTAATTTAAAAACTTCCAGGGATGGGGCTTCTAACACCTCCCTGGGCAACCTGTTCCAGTGTTTCACCACTCTCATGATGAAGAACTTCTTCCTAACATCCAGTCTGAGTCTCCCCTCCTCTAGCTTGAATACATTCCCCCCCAGTTCTGTCACTACCCAACACCCTAAAAAGTTCCTCACCAGCTTTCTTGTAGCCCCCCTTCAGATACTGAAAGGCCACAATACCACAATAAGGTCTCACATCTGAAAGTGTGATGGAAATCTGAGGGTGAATTCAGTTCCCACTTTCAGAAATGAGGTGGATGAGGTGGATAGAGAAGACTTGAGTTAGAAGCTGTCCTGGAGCAGAAGCAGGTTGAGCTGCACCATGACTCATCTTCCTTGATGGGCCCTGTGGTGAGAATGAGGGTGTGCTTTAGCTTTGGGCTGGAGTAGTGGTCCTTTGGTGGCTGAGCTTTTGAGATGCTCAGTGATCAATTAATGGAAAAAAAGTAGGCCTGGGCAGGAGCAGGTCTCTCCACAGCAACTTTGTGGTTAAGGCACCCTGTGCAAAGGGACATTGATACCCCACTCCCAATGCTGGTGTGCACCTGGTGCTACCTGCAAGAGGGAGATAGCTATTGCAGAGGATGGGACATCCATGCACTTTCTCCTCTAAAGGTGTACCCATGTGAGCCACAACAAGAGGTCATATTTTTACACCCCCCACTCACTGAACCACCCACAGCTCAGTCTTGATGCATTGCTGTGTGGTGGGGCTTCTAAACTACTTCATCCAAAAGGCGTTGAGTCTCTTTGAACCCAGCTGAGCCCAATGCTGTGAAAAGATGCTCAAAGCTCTTGGCTCCATCACAGGATCATAGAATTGCTTAGGTTGGAAAAGACTTTTAAGATCATAGGGTACATTATCCCAACACTCCCCAGTCCACCACCAAACCATGTTCCTCAGTACCACAGCTTTACAGCTTTTAAATCCATCCATGTCTGGAGACTCCACCACTTTCCAGAGCAGCCTGTTCCAGGGCTCAACAACCCTTTGAGGGAAGAAGTTTCTTTCTCCTGTCCAGCCTTAGCCTCTCCTGGCACAACTTGAGGCCCTTTCCTCTTGTCATAGAGTGGTCTGGGTTGGAAGTGATCTCCAAAGGTCATCTACTCCAACTCCCTCTGCAGTCAGCAGGGACATCCTCCACTAGATCAGGTTGCCCAGAGCCCTGTCCAGCCTCACCTTCAATATCTCCACAGATAAGGCCTCAAACACCTCCCTGCGCAACCTGTTCCGGTGTTCCAGTGTCCTTACGGTGCAGAATCTGTTCCTAACATCCAATCTAAATCTGCACTTCTCTGGTTTGAAGCCAGTGCCCCTGGCCCTGTCACTGCAGGCCTTTGTAGACAGTCTCTCTGCAGCCTTCTTGTAGCCCCCTTCATGTACTGGCAGATTGCTATTAGGTCTCCTCAGAGTCTTCTCTCTTCTCCAAGCTAAATAACCCATCTGCCTCAGCCTGTCCTCACAGCAGAGGTGCTACAAGTGTTGCTTGTTCCCCAGGAAAAAAGATTGACCTTGACCTGCCTCCAAACTCTTCTCAGAGAGCTGTAGAGAGCCAGAAGGTCTCCCCTCAGCCTCCTTTTCTCCAGGTTGAACAACCCCAGTTTCCTCATTCTCTCCTCACCAGACCTGTGCTCTAGAGCCTTCTGCAGCCTTCTCTGGGCCTACTTTGCTTGCACTCTGGCATCTGTACAAGTTAGGGCTGAAGGAAGGAAGGCTGAGGCCTGATGGGTATTGGAACAGCTCTGGGAGTCAAACCTGGCTGGTTTCGCTCTCTTCCAGCTAAGTGCTCACAATCTTTCTCTTTATCAGAAGGGAACAAAGCAGCTGAGAGCTATACGAGGACGATGTGGGTGCTGTCAGTTACCAGGGTTACAACACGCATGGGGGAAAGAAGAAAAAAGCCTCATACATTGCAAGGAACTACAGATGAGTTTTGCCGTAGTGGCAATAGTTAGGACTGGCATTGCCATGTGTGTATTTATATCCTCTGTCCTGGAGGAAATATGTAAGTTATTCTGAGGCATGTGTGTACCCAGAGTTGGAGCTGGGCCACCACAGACCTCTGAGGACTTGGTGTGTGAGTGCTGAGTGAGACCCCTGATACTCCTTACAGCTCTCCAGATCAGAATGCCAATATGAATATGCTTAAAACCAGGGGCAGAAATAAAATCACATTCAAATCCCAGAAATGTCTGTTTTGCACAAGTTGACCTGCAAAGAAAGGAGTAGGACATCTCAGGGTCTCATCATTCATCCAGCAGAGGGACATAATTGGCCCCCCAGTATCACACCTGCTGAAGCTCATCAGCTTAAGTCCAGAGCCAATTTCCAGGGGAGAATGGGTCACAGAATAAGTTTTGCCTCCCATCAGCAAGCGAAGGCTGAGAGCTTTCAAGAGGAAGAAAACAGAAAATAAAGCCCTTGTAAACCTGGTCCAAGGAAAGAAAACAGAAATCAGGTGTCCAGGTGTTTGCTGGAGCTTGGTGGAGGTCAAAGAAGGGAAACCAACCTTCTCAGTCTTGATGGGAGTTGGGGCAGTTGGGAGGACAGGGGACCCTGCAGAACAGCAGGGAGACAGAGTGAGGTGGACACAGGAACCAAGAGGGAATCCCAGCATGTTGAGCATCGGAAGTGGCCTCTGGAGATCAGCCTGTCCAACTGCCTTGCCAAAGCAGGGGCACCCATAGGAGCTCGCCTGTGATCACAGTGTCCAGGTGGGTTTGGAATCTCTCCACAGAAGGAGACTGCACAACCTTTCTGGGCTGCCTGTTCCAGACCTCCAGCACCCTCACAATAAAGAATTTTTTTCTTCTCTTCAAATGGAACCTCCTGGGTTCAAATTTGTGCCCATTGGCCCTTGTCCTGTCACTGGGCACCACTGGCAAGAGCCTGGACCACGCTTTTGGCCCTCAGCCTGCAGATAATTGACAAGCATTGATCAGATCTCCCCTGGGGCTGCTCTTCTCCAGGCTCAACAGCCCCAGCTCTCTCTGTCTTTAGTCCTCACAGAGACGTTCCACTCCCTTCAGCACAAAACCAACCCCCTGGAGATGCCCTCAGCACCCCAGAGCACCCCACTGGAAGCAACATTTTCTCCTTCCCCTGGAAGCGCAGACCTTGTGGCTTGGCTTTTCCCTCCCAGCATGGCATGTGGAAGCTGGGATGAATTTCATGCTCGGAGAATTCCCTGTGCTTCATAAGCGTTCGAGAGGGAGCCGTCGGCTGGGCTGGACTCCTGCAGCGGCTGGCGGCCTGCAGGCTCCCCGTCCAAGAGCGCTGCCAGCGGGAAGAAGTGGAGTGGGGCTGGAGCACAGGCAGTTAAGGGCCTACTGCCTCCACAGCCAGGCAGAGGGGATTGCTTTCATCTTCCTGCCGGCGACATCTGGAGCCTGGACTCGTAAAACTGCCGTTGTTACTTTAACCCTTCAGACCCCTTTTTGAAAGGATTTTAGGGTGGAGGTTTTGGGGGGGGGGAGGAACGTGAGGCTGAGTTTGGTGGAGCACTAAGCCTATGCAGCAGATACTGCCACCTCTCTCTGATGCCCTTGGAGAGAGAACAAAGAATCATAGATTCATAGAATCAGAAAGTCAGAGAATGGACTGGGTCAGAAGGGACCTCCAAAGCTTATCAGGATTCTTCATCTTGCCTGTACACAACCAGCCCAACAGTCAAGGAGGAAAGCCTGAGAAGAGGGCAAAGCCAGCCCTCATAGAATCATAGAATGGCCTGGGTTGGAAGGGATCTCCAAAGGTCATCGCCTCCAACTCCCTCTGCAGTCAGCAGGGACATCCTCCACTAGATCAGGCTGCCCAGTGCCCTGTCCAGCCTCACCTCACCTTCAATATCTCCACAGATGAGGCCCCAAACACCTCCCTGCGCAACCTGTTCCGGTGTCCTCACAGTGCAGAATCTGTTCCTGCATCCAATCTAAATCTGCACTTCTCTGGTTTGAAGCCTGTGTCCCTGGCCCTGTCACTGCAGGCCTTTATAAGCAGTTTCTCTCCAGCCTTGTAATCCGCTTCATGTACTAGCAGATTGCTATGAGGTCTTCTCAGAGCCTCCTCTTCTCCAGGCTGAACAACCGCAGCTGCCTCACCCTGTCCTTACAGCAGGGGTGCTCCAACCCCTTGATCATTTTCGTGGCCCTCCTCTGGACCCAGGCGGGCCTCAATCCACATGAGAGACCCCTGGCCTGAGTGAGTCTGTTGGGATGGGACCCTAGCAGCCATTAATATTTCAGTGGGTATCTTACAAAACCAACATTTCCTGGGACTTTTGAGGTCTCTCACAGGCATGAGTCACCAATTTTGGTAGCCTGGCTCTGGAGTTGGACTGATTGTCAGCACAGTCAGCCCTGATGCTTCTAATCTGAAGCCTTTCAGCTCTTCGAGGTCATGCTGAGTTCAGGAGCCAAATTTTCCACCTGGGGCATAGTTTTGTTGCAGGAAAGCAGATCTCCTGATAGGGACCTGCTTTACTACAGGAAGCCAGTCTCCAGATACAGACCTGCTTGTAGTTTGAGAAACCCCAGGAAGACAGAGACTCTCTCCAGTTTTGTTCTTCAGATACGTGGAGATGGACACTCCAATAGAATCTCACCTGAAGCTATATGGGGCATGGGATGAGGCAAAATATGAGCTATGTCCAAGATGGGTCTGAAAGCAGAGATGAGAAGCAGGAAGCCACGGAAGCAGCAGATCATAGTTTTCTGCCTTGAAGTCTCAGGTGTTCTTTTAAGCTTCATTCAGGGCTCTCACCTATGGACTCTGCTTGGTGGCTCTCAGGTGCCTGCCAGAGGCTCACAAGCACCTGAGAGCCCCACGGATAATGTGGGCATGAAAGAGCTGAAAGCACACACAACTCTCCAGTCCTCCATCTGCAGGAGAAATGTACAGCCTCAAGGTTCTACAAAGGCTGGATGAGTGAGGGGGTCAGGGGG
Source organism: Tricholaema leucomelas (assembly GCA_013400475.1). Taxonomy (NCBI): domain Eukaryota; kingdom Metazoa; phylum Chordata; class Aves; order Piciformes; family Lybiidae; genus Tricholaema lacrymosa; species Tricholaema leucomelas. The sequence goes on from WAAF01011892.1 coordinate 9,653, forward strand.
GAAGTGCTATTAGGAGCTATCCTGACCCTTAAGCTAGTCTGAGGATCTAGGTGACTTCTTTTTTAAGTGGTGGGTTGTCATGGCTTGGCTGGGCTCTGAGACTCCTGATGGGAGTAGCTACGAGGGACAGTCCCAAGGCTTGACATACCCAGGGGATATGCAAAAGTTCCTCCATCAGACACAGAAATCTCCTAACCTGAATAATGTGAGAAATTCATCTAGTCCAAGTGAGTTGCACTGGGCTGAGCAACGGGGGAAGAAGATAAATGAGAGACCTTACACAGCAAGAAGTTGCTCTAGATAATAAATATATCCACCCATATCCATAATCTCCTGGAGCAAATTCGGATCTTCTGGTTTTGCTTTAGATCTCAGGGCCAGCCCCAGAATCTCAAAAACTGGATTTTGCTTTTGATATCTGGCCCATGGATGTGATCTTGGCTTCATATCTTACGGTTGCACAGTGGTCCATGGCCCATGGTAGCCTCACTCTAGCAGTTCCCCCCACTGATGCAGTCTTTCGGATACATCGATGAGCTTGTCACATCACAGAAATGAATGATCTTGGACAAGCTGCTTCTGCCTCAGTTTCCCCTTCATCACAGTTATCAGTTAATCCCAACCTGATCTGTGTGAGCCTGCTTTGGCAGAGGGGTTGGACTAGATAATTCCCAGGAGTAATTTACAACCTCTACCCTTCTGGGATGCTGTGATCAGCCCCTGTGCCTTTGATGGCATCTGGGGTGACTTTCCTCCACCACCAAGCTGGCAGCATCTTCTCCCCAGTCTCTTTATGCACCCATTGCCCCACTAAGAGCTGGGGATGAAAGCTGCACGGCTTGAAGAAGGAGAACATGCCATGGGAAGGGTAGTTGCAGCAGGCACATTAGTTTGTAAAGCCTGCACGCCAGGAGACATCAAAGAAGGTATGGCACCCTCAGCTCCCAGGCGGCAGGGAGGTTAAATGCCCTTCCAGTTCAGGCATGCCTAGAGTTTGCTAAAAAAACCCCACTTCTTATTAATCTGTGATTGAAACTGTAATTATGTCATCGCTCTGAACAGCCCCATCAACAAGTTGAGGCACAGGCAGAACCTGAGCAGTCAAGGCTGCAGTGCTGCGCACCGTGCAGAGCCTAGCCTGGCCTTGTCTCCTGCACTTATCACCAGGGTTGTTTGGGCTGGTAAACTCCGCCATGGTCTTTGATGTCCTCTCCACTGAGGCCAAAACATGTGCTGGTGTCTTGGGAGACAAAGGTTCTTGTGGGACATGTGATGGACTCATGTAGTGCGTGGTCACTGCACCACTGTCGTGATCTTGTGATTGTCCCCCGCCTTATGCCACAAATCTGTGTGTCTGGCCTTCACCAAAGTTGTTTGTCTCTATTTCATATATTAATTGGTACCCCTTTGTAAACGTGAGGCTCAAGCACTTCTGTGGTGTGCTGAATCCAGGCAGCAGACCATCAATGTGCACTGCACATGGGGTAGAGTGTGCCTGCATTTCTGATGGTGCTGGTCTCCTATCCCACTGAATGCACCCTGGGGTGGCTGGTGCTGCCCCTACACCACGCACAGTCCCAGGAGCCAGCATGGGTGATTTCTAAAGTGTGAGGGGGGAAGGGGGACACCCAAACCACCACAATTGGTCATCTCCTGTCTTTGGGATGCTCAACTCGAGGGTTGTCTGATCTAGCAATTCCCCCCAAATCACACTGCTGAGCTTTAGTCTCCTCAGGATCTTCCATCTTTTCAGGTCCCCATCAAGCCCCAGGAAGACGACCCTGCTCCCCTAGCCTTGCATTGGCCTCTGTTTGCTCTGAAAATGCTGATTTCACCCTTCATTGCTCTCAGATGGTTTTTTGGACCTTATTAAACAACACTGGAAATACTGATGTTAATTAAAATTTCTCCTAACCACTCCCGGCTCACCCTCATCTTGGAACCCCTCCTTAAAACCTCATTCACTTTTGGGACCTTCCCAAGTCGATCCTCTCCAGACCTGGCTTTATTCAGAGTGTTTCTCCACACCACATTCCTCCTCTGTGGAAAACAACAACAAACTCTGAGATCTAAAGCCCTGTCTGCTTTTTCTTCACCACCATCTCACTATCATTTCATCTGTCCTTGGAGCTTAAGTGTGAGGAACATCAAAAGGATTTATCTTGCTTAGGTTAGTCTTTATCTGTGCCCAGAACTCAAGAGCCTGCACTATCAACAGATACCCTAATATCTCTTGGGAACAAGTCTTCTCCTTGTACATGTCTCCAGAAGATGACATTTGAGGAACTGAGCCTCCCATCTGTTCAACGCTGGACCTTAAGTATCTGGAGTAACAGCTACCAAAATCCCTGGGGTTTGTTGTTAGTGATTTTCCTTCAGCCCTTTGTGCAAGGTGTGTGTACTTCAGAGGTTTGTTAGCTTTCCTGGGGGAGATGTCTTCCGTGTAGGAAGATCTCTTCCGTGTAGGAAGATCTCTTCCCAGTAGGAAGATTGGTCTGGTCTGCAGTCAAGGGAGGAAAATGCCAAATTTCAAAACGCTGTCCAGTCAAGGAAGAAAAATAAACTGAGTAACAGAGGAGGAGGCTGGAGGAGAGTGCTGAAAACCAGATAATCTACCCCTAAACCAAAGGGCAAATCAGCTACCCTTAAACCATCTCTGATCAGTGTTTTTCCAGCCTGCTCTGACAAACCTTAAATGCAACACTACTCCATATTTTTTTTCCCAGGTGATTCTTTTAAGGTCTCAATTATCCCCTTCAGCTGGCAAACTGTCACCCAGGCTGTGTCTTTCTTCCTGCAGTTCAAACCCAGGACTGCTCCTCTGTGATCATGAAGAGCTTATTTCCTTTCTCTCTTTACTACCTTTTTTCTTCTTCTTCTTCTTCTCCTCCTCTAGACTGAACAATCCCAGGTCCTTCAAGCTTTTTTTTATTGTTATTTGGGTTATCTTTTCATTTTCTAAGCACTTTACACCCTCTCCTTCAGACTGCCTTGATTACAAGTTCACCACCTTTATGACTAGGTGGTTATCTAGTGTTCGCTAGACATCACTTATGCAGATAAGTTTTAAGATATTTACTCTCCTCATTACGACAGACCATAGTAGCTGCTGCCCAGCCAGCTGCCAGCTTGTTATGGCTCTGCAGAGGTGGGGGATGGGTGTGTTCTCAACAGTTATTCTCAGCACTGAACGCACTGGGCCCATAGGCAGCTTGGGAGATGGGGAGGGGGGGTGGTTGATGAGAACCAGCTCAGTGATCCGCAGGCAACCCAGCCGTGACTCACACACGCTTGAGGACCCTGTTCCCAAAGAGGTGTGAAAGATGAAGCAGAAATTTGTGGTTCCTCTGAGGTCTGTGTGGTGCTGAGGAACTCCCATACTGGGAAACCTGAGTGATGTCTCAGTGAGTAGGAGCACTGTACCCTGGCCAGGGTTTAACTGAAAGCAGGGACAAGAGCATCACTTTTTATCCATTTTCCAAGTGATGTTCTTCCTCCACAAAGGCACTTTGATCAGAAAAAAACAAATTTGCGTTGTTTCTTGCAATTAGGTCTCAGTATACAGTTGACTCTGCTGAGGATAAGGACCCTGGAACGGCATCACCAGCAAGATAAAGACCAGCCACCTGTGCAGAGTGAGTTTCCATTTCAGACAGACGACAGCAGACCTCCCACTAGAATGAAAATGTCCAACTCTGCCTGATTACACACAACTAGAAATGCTTTTTCCAATTGAAGACCTGGCCTGAGGTCTGGAGGTAAAGCAGCAGATTTTTGTGCGTGGTCTGAATGCAGAACCAACACAGCACATTTGTTTTCTGCTGTGAAGCTATGGTTTTGGTGGAGATGTCTGCACAAATTGCCGAGGTTTTGGCCAGAGACTAAAATGCACGCTAGAACACATCTTCCACTAGCATTTAGCGGAGTCAGCTCCATAGAAGGTGGTGATTCCAAATTCATTAGGCTCAGTTTCAAGCCCACCACTGCTTAATCATGTGGGAGTAGCTGAGGTGTCCATGGAGTAGGCATCAATCCGGAGATGAGATACCTCTACTAATGATGGGCAGAGCTGCCCCTAATGCCGAGCAAACCTGAGAAGGGGTGATTCGCAAGGGAGTTTGAACAGTGGTTAGGTGTGATGGTCTTGACAGCCCCTTCTAACCAAAGTGATTCTATGGCTCCGTGACATCCGGGATGCTTGACGGTGTCCTGTGAGCCCATTACTTGAGAGGAGGAAGATGCTTTGGTGTTAGGAGAACAGAGAAGAATCGTGGAGAGTAAAGAGCCAGGAAGGAGAGGTGAACTTCCCTCTGGGATCTGGTGGCTTTTTCACAACTTGTTTCATCTTCCTTCTCTTTCTTCCCCTCTTTCTTCCTCACTCAGGTCAGGGTAACATAATTTCTTTTGTAAGTTCCAGGTATGCTTGTGAAGTGACCCTTAGGCCAGGTCGTTTCAGGTGAGCAAAGCCCCCACCAGCCGCACTGATTAATTATTACTTCCATCCTCCAGCTTCTTAGACTTGGGAAACTGCTGTGTTGGGTAATTCCTGGGTTTGGTGAGGGGTTTTTTTGTGTGTGTAGTGATGTTGTTGTAGTTGTCATTCACAAGTGGACAACAGTAAAAACACAACTTTCCTCAGGCTTCCCAATTCTTTGGGCATCCTGAAATTGGCTCTCACCACCCTCAGGGTCTAACAATGCTTCCTTCTCTCTGATCTCAATCTCTCTTCTTTAGTCTAAACCACCACCCCTTGTCCTGTCGCAACAGGCCCTGAGAAAAGTCTGTCCCCAGCTTTCTTTTAGGCCTCTTGAAACCCTGAAAGTCCACTAGAAGGTCTCCCGGAGCCCTCTCTTCTGCAGGCTGAACAACCCCAACTCTCTCAGGCTGGCCTCAGAGGCGCTGGTGGCCAAAGGAGCCAAGAAGTCATCTCGTACAGCCACAGCAGCACCAACAGCTGGCTCATGGCTGGGGATGATCTGTCATGGAGGTCACCCCAAGGCAGCAAGGCAGGCAGCTGCTAGCAGGGTGAGTGATGTGGGTCACGCCGTGGTGCAGACCCCATGCAGGCAAGCAAGGGTGTGGTGCCCTGGGACCTGCAGCCACCGGAGAGGTTAGCAGCAGAACAACCCTGCCACCGTCTGCCTTCACCCTAGGCTGGGCTGCTGCAGGTGGTAGGGTGCAAATCACGCACCTGGAGAGGCTTCTTGGGGCTGCCCCGGCGCAGGGATTTGCGCACACGAGGGTGGCACAGTAAGGGACAGAGGCCACCGGCTGTCCTCTGGAGACCTGGACTGAGAGCCCTGGGTGGAAATCGCGGCGGTGCCCTGCCGTCTGGGCTCCCTGCCAGGCTCGTCATGGGACTCCCAGCAAATCCCTCGGGGCAATCCGATCTGCGGGACGCCAGGCACCTCTCTGCGCCTCCAGCACGCTGGGTTTTCCATGGTTTAAGGTGCCAAAGTTCATTGACAGACCCGGCGGCTCGGGCACACCCACAGCCTGTGCCACCCTTCCTGGGACAGCGCAGGTCTTCCGCTGAGGAGGAACAAAAGCGAGGTGCAGTAGGGATAAAGCTACTTTGCACCCACGTGTAAAGCCCTGGGGAGAGGAACGAGTACCTCATCTCCCAGACAAGTCCAGAGGCTCTGCCAGTGCTGGTAGATGTCGGTGGTTTCGTTTCACGGGGCAGTCAGGCAGGCTCGATGATGAAACTCTGTCTGAAGCTCCGTGGAGACAAAGGACACATGTTTCCTAGTAGTCCTTGAATGGCTATCAAATGTGTCATAGTTAGGAGCCAGCCTGGGGGGACTTTTTCTCCAGTAGCTCCTCTTCCAGGAAATGAGTCTGCCCTGTGCATTCCCTAAACTTGTCAATGATCTCCAGCAGGCATCTCTGTTAAAATTAGAAGGTCTCCTTTCGGTGAGGTTTCTACTAAATCTTGAGTAATTTAGGAGGTGAAATAACCAGACGGCAAAAGTCTCCTGCCTCTTCTGGGAAGAGATGAGTGGCCTGCTGGGAAACAACTTGCCCTGGAATGATGCAGTGCCTTTTATCCCCCTGCTAGAGGTCTGCTGGAAAGACCTCTACCAGAGGTCTGTTTTTTCAAGACTATGTCCTTGTGCATCTGCTTCCTTGTACTGCTGCTTGCATCAACAGTTCCCATGTCCCACGAGAGGCTGTCACCCCCAAAATGAGGTGTACATGCCACCTCCCACAGCCCAAAGGGGACCATCACTGCTGGAGGGGAGTGCACAGCCCTGTATATGCTCTCTGTACCACCCACACATCTTCTTGTGGATGCCAGCATCTTGCACAACATGTAAGGCCAGGGTCAGGCACATGGAGGATGGCTCTGGCTCTCAGGTCCCTCGGCATGCAACCAGCAAGCAAATTCACCTCCAGTATGAGATGTGGATCAGTAGTAGTAGTGTCAGGTCCATATCATCCCCTTGGTGATGCTGGAAGGTTGCCTGGAGGCCCAGACAGTTGGCATAGGACAAAACTGTGACAAAAAAAGCCCTTGCAGCGTCCCCAGTACAGAGTACTGTGGTCCTTTCACAGAGCGATACCCACCCAAATCACTCCAGTTTACCCCTTTGCCTTCCCACCCTGGGCTGGGTCAGATCCAGGGGTGAGCTCAAGTTGACACAGAGAAGTCCCAGTCAGCGCTGCACTACCTCAGCCCCCAAATACTTGCCATGAGATAAATGACCACGGCAGTGAGTGAGCCACCACAGCACTATCTCAAACTGGAAACTCTTTCCAAACAGATGAGGTGATCACATTCCAGCAAAATCATAGAAAGAGCAAGTTCAAAAAGATAAAATGCAGTGCTGCCCCTTGACCTCCACCCCTTGCCTCCCTCCCCTGAACTCTTTTGAACTTGCCTAAACCAAACCAAACCAAACCAGGACTGAGTTCATCCCCAGTTCAAGCTGCAGATAAAGTCCAACATACTTTCAAATTTATCCCAATGGTTCTATCATGGTGCCATGTGGGTAAGCCAACCCTGACCCCGCATCCCTCCACTACCCTCTCTGGGTGTCCCCCAGCCTCCCCTGCTTCAGTATGAGGCCACATGCACCAGCCACCCCACGGGAGCATCACCATGGGACTGGTTGTCTACCACTGTGTCAAGTCAGGTTCACTCTGGCCTGTGTCTGACAACAGGTCTTGGACTTGTCTTTGCTCCCCCTGTTTAGTTGGTTTTTTTTCCCCGTTGTGTCCCTTAGGAGCAGTGCTTTGATCCAGCACCATGGGGGCAGCTAGGGTGGAGAAGAAGATAATTAGGGGTTGCACATGGTGGGGTGGCAGCAGCAGGATGTATGTGGTTCTCTGCAACCTCCTCACAGCATTTTCATGAGTGACATCTATGCACATGGGTGTTGGTAATTGCTGGTAGGATTTTGGGATTCAAATGCAGTGCAACCCAGGAAAATTCTTATGCAAGGTGATGGGCATCTCAGCGGGACCTGCAGGGAGCAGGGATGGTGCCTGGCAAGGTGAGTGCAGATGGGAACTAGCAAAAGCACAACTCAAGGAGGGGATATCCTCAGTTGTGGAAAGGGAGCTTAGGTGACCAAACATGACGTGGAGCTGTAGCTATCAGCAAACAGAAGCAGCAAAGGGGAAAATAAGTTACAGGACAGAGCCCTGGAGCAGACTGCCCAGAGAGGCTGTGGAGACTGCAAGCCCGTCTGGACACTGTGATTCTGGTCACCCCTGCTGAAAAGGTTTTGGATTGGATGATCCTCAGAGGTCCCCTCCAACCCCCGAAATGCTGGGATTCTGTGACAGCAGATTGAGGGGAAAAAAATAGTAAACTGGGCTGAAAAACAGAACTCAAGCATCAGCGCTGGGTCACTTGTAATTAGCTCCCCCCCGGGAGGGTGGTGAGCCCCCGCAGCACCGCTTTTAATTGCTCATAGAAGCGATAGAACTGCAACAGACACAATATATCCAGACAAGGGCAATGAAGGGTCTGCAGAAAAAGTCCTGTGAAGAGTGACTGAGGGACCTGGGGTTGTTTAGTCTGGAATAAAACCAGGCTGAGAAGAGACCTTGTTGGTCTACACAATTCACAGGATCACAGGGTGTTAGGGTTTGGACCGGACCCAAGGAGAGCATCGAGTCCAACCCCCCTGCCAGAGCAGGACAATACTATCTAACACAGATCACAGAGGAACACATCCAGACAGGCCTTGACAGTCTTCAGAGGAGACTCCACAATCGCTCTGGGGAGCCTGTTCCCTGAAAGGAGACTAGAGCCAGGTGGGGGTTGGTCTCTTCTCCCAAGGAACAACTGATAGGATAAGACAAACAGCCTCAGGTTGTACCATGGGAAGTTTGGGCTGAACATGAGGGACAATTTCTTCCCCAAAAGAGTTGTTAAGGCCTGGAAGAGGCTGTCCAGGGCAGTATCCATCCCTGAAGGGGTTTCAAAGCTGTACAGCTGTGGTGCTGAGGGACATGGTTTGGTGGTGACCTGGCAGTGCTGGGTTAACAGCTGGTTTTGATGATCTTAAAGGTCTCTTCCACTCAGCATGATTCCGTGATTCGACAGGAGGTTGTGTCCATGTGATGACTGTGAAAACCACCTGCAGTCGCCACATGGAACACAACCCCTCTCAAAAAATGCTTCCTCACCACCCCCCAAGAAAGCCCACGAGTGTGTTTATCTTGAGGAAATCAGCACAAACCCTCATTTTTCTAAGAAACACACCACATTTCTTGTGCTTTAGAACTAGAGAAAAGAGCAGAGCACCCCTGGGAACTGGGGCTTGGCTTCTCACAGGAGTTGTAAAACACAGCCCTAGGGAAAGAAGTCACCTTAAGCTGTAAAACAATCCTCCAACTGAATTTCATAACCTCTGCCCTCTCTCTCTCTTTCTCTCCCCTGAGCAATGTTTTACAGTGTTTGCCCTCAGACTGGTTTTTCACCACACAAGATGTGCAGTTACCACCAGACAGGTTTTTTGGTAAGCCCATCTCCTGACACAGGTTGCCCTCCCTGCCTGGTGCTGATTTACCAGATCTGGAGATGTCCTGGAGGCCCCTGCTCACTGCAGGGGAGGTGGCTGGACAAGATGAACTTCAAGGGTCCCTTCCAGCCCAATGCATTCTCTGATTCTGTGACCTAGCCTCCTCCAGATTTGCTTTGGAAAATTAGATTTGATCTCTTTTGGAGTTAAAACATTTAAAATACATATTCAAAAAGTAATATATAAATTATGTATGAGCTTGAAGGGTGCTCTTCTTGGCCCAGTGTGCTGGAGACAATAACTACTGGGAGACATGGTAGACCCAGGTTATTCAGAGAGGTGGTAGATGCTCCATCCCTGGAACTATTTCAGGTCAAGTTGTTTGGGGCTATGAACAACCTGCTGTAGTTGCAGATGTCCCTGCTGACTGCATGGCTGATGATCTTTAAAGGTGCCTTCTAACCCCAAACCAGTCTGTGATTCCGATACTGTTCTGTTGAAGAAGATTCCACTAATCAACTCAGTTGTCTTAAGGAGATGGATCATTCTCCACCACTTGACCATGGCTATGTCTAATTTACCAGTGTGGATGTTGCTTATGATGGCTGAGACCTCAGCTGCAGGCTAAAAGCAGAAATGAGATCTTAGGCAAACTGAGTTAAACTCCTTTGTAATGCTTCAGCTGAACTTGAAGGTCAATATCTAACTTCTAGGAGATGCAAAAGGAGCTGATCCTGAAAACCATCAGCTTGAGGCTTGAAGCATTCATAAATCCAAGGCTCTCCCCCACAGCAGAGAAGGGCTTGGAGCACTGGGTGACTTGCACTGGTTGCAAGTGGTCTGCACCTCATTTGCATTGAGTAGAATCATGGAATCATTTTGGTTGGAAAAGACCTTTAAGATCATGGAGTCCAACTATACCCTAACTCTACCAAGGCTGGTGCTAAACTATGTTCCTCATCACCACTTATCTGCCATGCTGAAACACTTCCAGGGATGGGGATTCAACCACCTCCCTGGGCAGCCTGTGCCAGTTTTTGAGAACCCTTACAGTGAAGAAGTTTCTTATAACGTCCAAACTAAACCTCCTCTGGTGCAACTTGAGGCTGTTTCCTCTTGACCTGTAACTTGTTCTTTGTGAGAAGAGACCAACCCCTACCCGACTCCAACCACCTTTCAGGGAGTTGCAGAGTGGCAGAAGGCCTCCTCTCACCTTCATCTTCACACTAAACAACCCTAGGTCCCTCAGCTGCTCCTCATCAGACCTGTTTTACAGACCTTTCACTGGCTTGGTTGCCCTTCTCTGGACCTGCTTACTCCATCCCTAAAATGTCCTTCTTGAAGGAGGGGCCCCCAAAACTGAACCCAGTGTTCAAGATGGTCAATTTTGGGTCCCTCAAACATCTTTTAACACCTTTCAACATTTCATCTGTGCATTCATGGCCTTATAGTGGTGAGCTGAGCACCCATCCATCAGCTGCTATGGCTGCACCTTCTTCCACATCCTTCTTGTGTTTATTTTGCATCTCAGTTGTGTTGCAGTGAGCACCAGGCACGTGGTCATGCAGGGCATTTCACAAGGCACTTCTCCAAAAGCAGGAAAAATTTCACCTCCACATTTCTGGCCAGAGCCTGATGACACAAACTGCTCACATCTGGTGACCCATGTGGCTTCCTGGGCCAATGCAAGCCTTTCATCTAGCCAGAAGCTAACTGGCTTGGGCTTGAGAAGGATTTCCCAGAGAAGCCTTCCTAGAAAACAAGCTTTTTCATTATTTTTTAAGGAGCAGGTTGAAGGCAGAAGTGGTTTGTGAGCCCTTGTAGCTGCTGTGTGCTCCAACTTAGGGTGGAACGCTTCTGATGTATAGGAGCTGAGGTAGGACTCAAATAGGTGGGCAATCCCTTTGGGACAGAGGCTGGTGATCAAGGGAGGGGGTGGCTGTGGGTGGAGAACTCGGGGAGGAGCCCAGCAGTGTGCCCTGGTGGCCAAGAAGGCCACCATTATCTTGGCATGGATCAGCAATGGTGTGGCCAGCAGGAGCAGGGCAGTGATTGCCCCCCTTTACTCAGCACTGGCAAGGCCACACCTTGAATCCGGTGTTCACTTTTGTGTTCCTCACTCCAAGAAGGGCATTGAGAGGCTGGAGCATGTCCAGAGAAGGGCAATGAAGTTGATGAAGTGTCTGGAGGACAAATCTGGCAAGGAACAGCTGAGGGACCTGAGGTGGTTTAGTCTGGAGAAAAGGAGGCTGAGGGGAGGACCTTCTGGCTTTCCACAACTCCCTGAAAGCAGGCTGGAGCCAGGTGGGGTTGGTTTCTTCTGCCAAGGAACAAGTGGCACGACAAGAGGATGGCCTCAAGTTGTGCCAGGGTAAGTTTGGGCTGAGCACGAGGAACAACTTCTTCATGGAAAAGGTTGTTAAGGCCTGGAAGAGGCTGCCCATGGCAGGGGTGGAGGAATTTCAAATCTGTGTAGCTATGGTGCTGAGGGGCATGGTTTAGTGGTGACCTGGCAGTGCTGGGTTAATGGGTGGACTCAGTGATCTTAAAGGTTTCTTCTCACCAAAACGATTCTATGATTCCATCACTTTATGTACCTCCAGGTCCATTGCACTGCTCCCATGGAGTTCATTCTTACCTTTGTTAGAAGTGATGGGGAGAGAGCCTAACCCCATCTGGAGCCACACCACTGCTCAGGATCCAACCCAGCACCAGGAGCACGGGCTGAGCCATCCCCACAGAGGAAAGGATCATTCCCTCTGCTACTTTTCCATGGAATATTTTACCCCCCACTCCCTCTTCATCCTGCACAACACACACACACACACCCCCCTCGCCTATCTTTCTGTCCTTGCAGCCTGAACAAGAGAAAAATCTCTCCCAGACGAGCGGCAAGTCCCAGCATGGACCCACAAAGAGATGGGGCAGTGCCAAGCTTTAAACATTTATTACTCAGATGATGCATTTTAGAGCATACAGTGGGTCTGGATGTTCTATAAACAAAAGACTGAACTTCCACAAAGAGTTATTAGCTCCCTTGTTTTAACAGTCTCTGGAAATGCTGAAAACCATGACTTTTGTGTTTTATTTTTCTAGTAGGAATACCTAGGCTTTATTCTCCCCAAAACCTCTTTTTCCTTTCCCTTTTTTTTTTTCTTTTAATTTTTTGCCTTTTTTTTTTTGCTTTTATTTCTTTTGTGTACTTTTAATTATTTTTAAAGCGCTTAGTTTAACAAATACGATTAAATTAAAAGTGTTGCTTTTCCAAATGCAAATAAATACATTAAAAAAAAAAAGCCAACAAACCCCAAACCAAAACCAACAAAACAAAAAAAAAAAACCAGCAACAAAAAATAAAACCAACCCCCTCAAAACAAAACCTCAAAACAAAAAAATGAATTGCTAGCATCAACTTGTGTGTTCTGCAGGACACCACAGCTCCCTTGGCTATCCACAGTGGACTTTGCAACCCTTTTTTGAGTGTTGTTTCTTCTGGGGAAAACAAACAAACAAACAAACAAACAAACAAAAACAACCAAAATAAACCTGAAAAAAAAAAAAAACAACCAAAAAACCAAACCCCAAAACAAAACCAAAACACCAGGACTGGCTAAGAGCTACCACCAAAAAAGAGCAAAATCAGTGTGAAGCCATGAAATATCCAGTGGGGAGATAACAACAACAATGAAGCGGTATTTAATATTGTTGAGAGCCTTCCAAGTGAGGGATGTTAAAAAACAAAAAAGGCTGAAAATAAATCACAGGTTATTCTGACAACTTTTCCTTCAAAGCCATCAATCATGCCAGGAGCAGACAATAATTAATCTCCTGTAGTGGGAAGGAGGGGGGGGGTAAGGAAATAACTCTTTTCCCCTTTTCCCTCTCGTTTTTTGTGTTTTACCTCCCTATAGGGTGAGGCTTCTCCAATCACATGTGAAAGCCCTTGTGGAGAAAACAGAGCAAATAATTCATCAGGTAGCAAAAGGAAAATAAAAATCCAAACAACCAAACGCAAACACACACACACACACACCCCCCCCCGCCTTTGCTTTGGAAGTAATTCCACTGGGAAAGGGGTGAGTTAGATGCTGGGGAGAGTCTGACAGCTGACAAACCTGCTCTGCATCCCACTGGGGAATGGGACGGTGGTGGCAAAGCATCGCCTCCTTCATAGAAGCTTCAGCCACTCACCTCCACCCCAGCCCAAAGTTTGGCCCCACGCACATTTGGCCCAAGGAAGTTAACTCTCCCCTTTGCTGATGGAACTGTATGGGGAGAAAAACGAGATTTAAACCCCATGTCGATAATATGACTGAGCAGCAAAGATCAAAGCTGGGGAGATGCAGCTGATGGCTTCACACCTGCGAAGATGCAGGTTGTAAAATTAAGACTCTTTGGCAGCTGACTCTAAAAGAGGGACAAAAACAGAAAGGCGAAGAAAATGCTTAGTGACATCCCTAGGCCCTCTCTCTAGGAAACCTCAGAGCTTCCCAGTGCTGCTCCCCATCCTGCCCCATCAAACGACTTCATGGTTCCTCTTTTCCCAACATGGTATCATGGTTAACATTAAAACATTAACATTAAAACCTGCTGGTTTCCTCCCTGTGGATTCCAGAAGGACAGTATTGGCAGCATGGAATTCTGAGGGATAAAACTTGGGTTGGGTTGATACTTTGATTCTGATGTATCCAAGAGAGCGACTGATGTGCTGGAAGTGATTAATGGCTGGATGAATGGAAGTTAATAGCAGAGACACGGCAGGACACTGGAAAAATATGGATTTCATATAGAAGTTCTTCGGTGGGAGAAATTCTGGTGTTGGAGGAGAAGAATCAAGGACCAGACTTGGGTCTTGTAAGACTGCATCCCAGCAGGAAAATGGGATATACCTTCAGGGCTGGTAGGGGTAGGGAAACATTTCAGCAGAAATTCTGCCACGTGGCTTTGCCTCTGACTGCCTCCTGGCGCACTGATGAAAAGCTCAAGTTTTTTGAAGCACAATCTCCAATTATCTGGGTTTTCTTTTTCTTTAATTATTTCACTACATATTGAGAGGAACTCTGGGGGAAGGGGAAGAGAGAAGCTGCAAGGGCTGGAGTGGTGGTCTGGATCACCGCCAGCAGGACCCTTGGCACCCCAACCCATCAGGCTGTGCTCTTCCCTTAGAGGACTTTTCTACTGTTGTTTAAAAAAATAAATAACTACAACCCGAACTGGTTTGAGGCGTATCCCAGAAGAGTGATGCCAGGCACACTGCCATGGGTCTTAAATCCCCTTCTCCCCTGCTCCCCAAGAAATCAGGGAGCAGGAAAAGCCCAGAGCAATGGGCACAGCCCTGAGCCTTGTAATACTGATGGTTTCTTGCTGCCTTAATCAAGTTCAGATGCTCATCAACACTACCAAACCCTGCTGCTGCTAATGAAGTTGACCCAACACAAGGCACTGTCACCAGGTGAAGCTCCTGGGCTTGAATCCATGAAGCACAAGATCATTTTTCCAGACAAGTCCAGTGCAGTAATTCTGGGTAGACAGGAATACTGAAGCTCCTGTCTCCAGCTTGCTCCACGTGTGAATGAGGATCCATCATGCGATGAAAATCCAAATCGTATTGAATCGTGGCACCAGGACTCCCCTGCCGATGGAAATTCCTGCCCTTAACATTGCGCAGCAAAAGCTTCCTCCCCTTGGTGGACAGAACAACATGTTCGTAAGGCACCCAAGAACATACTGCACATCCAAAGAGGCTGGGAAGAGATCTCTCTTCTCCACAAGCCACTAGAAATGCAACGTTTTGCTTGGAAAAATGGGTTTGAGCTGTTGAGTTCACACCCAGCCTGCCTGGTCTGGAGTCCACGTGTGCCAGCGCCACGGCATACATTCTCTTCTTATCACCAGGAAAGGAAAGCAAATTGAATAATGGGAAGAAAATGGGATGGGCTGCTGGAAAAGTGCCTCCTCGGGTACTCCTCCACTGCACAGATGGGATGGGGCACCTCACATTCCTATTAGGCTTCACCAAAGTAAGCACCAGAAGTAATTTATAAGTAAAAGCATTGCTACACATGCAACTAAGGAGACCACCAAGCCTTGTTAATGATTTGTGGAGTGATGGAACAGTGTGAGATGTCCCTGAATACCATCATCCGCACCCTCTGGGCATTACCTTGCCCAGGTAGCATCTCAGTATCAACCCCCTGCAGCTGCCTTTTCCCTCAGGATGCTCCAGCAGCCCCAAGATCCCAGTGCAACCTGGGGAACCCCAAGGGAACTCTTTCCATCTGAACACATCACTCATCCTGTGAAGACAGACTGAGAGCGTTGTGGCTGTTCCATCTGGAGAAGATTCTGAGGAGACCTTATTGTGGCCTTCCAGTATCTGAAGAGGGGCACAAGAAAGCTGGTGAGAGACTTTTTAGTGTATCAGGTAGTGACAGGTCTAGGGGGAAGGGATCCAAGCTAGAGGAAGGAAGATTCAGGTTGGATGTTAGGAAAAATGTTCTTCAGCATGAGAGCGGAGAGAGACCGGAACAGAGTGCCCAGGGAGGTGGAAGCCCCATCCCTGGAAGTTTTTAAGGCCAGGCTGGATGTGGCTCTGAGCAACCCGACATAGTGTGAGGGGTCCCTGCCCATGGCAGGGGAGTTGGAACTGGATGATTATTGAGGTTCCTTCCAGCCCTGACAACCCCGTGATTCTCTGATCCCTTGAGGACACTATGTGCCACTCACAGCAACCACCAAACGGAGCTGCTCCTGCACACCACACAGCTAGAAACACTGGATAGCAAGTTCAGCTAGTTAGAAGCCAGGCTGAAAACCTCTATTTTTGGATTTTCCTAATTTCCCCTTCTTCTTTTATCCTCCCTTTCACCATCCATCGTTCGTCTTCTCTTTCCCCTTCAGCCTCCAGAGAAGAACACCAAATCTTCGCTTCTCCTTCACCCTGTACACTATCAGGATTTAAATGCATAATTACACCCATGACAGTAATTACAATAAAGCACTCCTTCAATGGAAAACAAAGGAAAGGAAAAAAACCCAAACCCCAACAAACCATTACAAAAAGAAACTAATGGGTTATAGTGGCTGAGCGATAGCGGCGACTTGAACAGCAAGAGCCGCAGAATCCCCTATTTGTAGAGTCCCCAGCTCAGAGGACACTTTTCTCCACCTATTGAGGAGATGATCGGCAAGACAACGGTGGCTTCTTGCAGCAGCTTTTGTTTTTGTTTTTGTTTTTTTGACTCCTTTTAAAATGCTCCTTCTCCTTCAGCATCTTCACCTCACCCATCATCAGTTAGGTGGTGGGAAGGAGTCGCTTATCCCCATCTCGGAGCTGCCCGCAATAGTCCGTGCGACGACGCGACGAAGGAAGAAGGAAATATAAACAGTGGAGCCAAGAGAAACACCCCCCCCCTCCCCGCCCCACTGCAGACAGGAAAAGTCCCACTCACCAGTCTGCTTTCGGAGGGCTGGTGGTGAGGAGGAGGGACACGCACACACACACACAGAGAAAAAGTCAAAGACAAGAGGGAGGGGGGAAAAAAAAAACCCAACCCCTAACGCAAGCCCCAAGCCCCGCTCTCGACAAAAGCCATCAATTACGAGCGTCTGGTGCAGTGAGTGTCTGGCTTTGTTCTCCCGAGACATCTGCTGCCTGCTGTCTCCTGCCAGTTGGCCAGGGCAAGGCAGGAGGACAGCATGAAAACAATACTTAGCCCCTGCTTGGATTCAGTTGGGTTTTGTTGTGGTTTTGTCTTTTTCTTTTTTTTATCCTCCAAATTCTCCATCCTCTTTCGAAAGCCAAACAATAACCCGGCAGGACGCGCTTGCTGCTGCTGCTGCTGCTGCTGCTGCTGCTGGAGCCATGAGTTCAGAAAAAGAAACCCCCTAAACCAAAACCACGGTGGGGGGGAAAAGGGGTGGCACTTGGGGACACGGCTGAAAAAGAAACATGCTTCTCCCTCCCCACCCCACGAATGTGTTTTCGAGCATGCTGGGGTTTGGTCTGCTTGCGGGGACTGAAATGAGAAAAGCTCTTGCCGGGTCCCGTCAAGGTGCGTGTCTTCTGCTCGCCCCTTCCCACCCCGCCTTGCCCTGCCCCTCAAGCTGTCAGTTTTTGGATGGTCTTGTTGTAGTACTGCGTGATGGTGGGCGTCAGGGGGTTCCAGTTGTTGGCGTGCAGCTCGATGACCTCCAGCAGCAGGGACCGTGTCAGCATGGATTCGGAGGGACACAGCATCTTGTCGCGGGCGATGGCCAGCAGCTCTGTCATCATCTCAGGCAGCTGCTCCTCCAGGAGCCGGCCGGTGCTCTGCAGCTGTCAGGGGAAGAAGGGGTCAGTCATGGAGAGTGACCTTTATGGGTTCCTTTCAACTTTCAATATTCAGAGGGTCACGGGATGGTTTGGGTTGGAAGGGACCTTAAAAGTTCTAGTACAAACTTCCTGTACTCAGCAGGGACATCTGTGAGCATAACCCTGAACAACCTCACCTGGAATGGTTCCAGGGATGGGGCATCCACCACCTCTCTGGGCAGCCTGGGACAAGCTCTCATCACCCTTACGGTAAAAACTTTCCCCTTCTCTAGTCTGAATCTCCCTGTTTAAGTTTAAGCCATCATCCCTTGTCCTGCCACAACTGAAACAGTCTGACCTTGTCATTCTAGAAGTCCTGCAAGGCCAACAGAAGGTCTCCCTGGAGCCTTCTCTTCTGCAGGCTGAACAAGCCCAACTCCCTCAGCCTGGCCTCCCAGCAGAGTCCTTTCAGCCCTGCCAGCATTGCTGTGGCCTCCTCTGGCCCCGCTCTAAAAAGTCCCTGTCTGTGTTGTTCTGAGGACTCCAGAGCTGGCCTCAGCACTGCAGGGGGTGGGTTTCAGCAGAGCACAGCAGAGGAGCAGAATCCCCTCCCTGCCCCTGCTGCCCACACTGCTGGACACAGCTTCCCAGGACACAGCTGGCTCTGGGCTGCCAGTGCTCAGTGCCACCTCATGCCCAGCTTTGCATCCTCCAGCATCCCCAAGTTCTTCTGCACAGGGCTGCTCTCCAGCCCTGCATCCCCTAGCCTGGATTGATACCGGGGGATACTCTGATACAGGTGTAGAGAGAATCAAAACCAACAGAACCATGTTCTGTAACTCTCTATTCTGAGGCCTTGGAAAATATCCCAACAACAATGGCATGAATTCTATGATTCTATATTCTGTGATCCTGTAGCACCTAAACACTCTACTGGCTCTTACAGACACCCTTCAGCTCTCCAGTTCCCCTCAGCTTGGTGTGGTGGGGTGAACAGGTTAAAGATGCTGTGGCTTTTGAAAACCAAAACCAGCCAGCAGCAGGCTCCTGAGCTGCACACGAAGGGAGAAGTTTTCAAAAGCATCCACACCAGGCTGCTGGAGGAGTGAGGGGTTCAGATCCCACTGACTTCAAAGGCAGCAAAGCTGGCTTGTTTTTAAAAACACACCATAATAATCCCACCTAAAAATCAGGCTATTGTCAAAACAAGGTGCCGGCTGTGATGTGGTATTCCTGCCTTGGAGCTGGCCCGTCATCTATGCGCTGATTCACCGACATCAGTGGCTCCCAGTCGCTAATGGGAACAAGCAGAGCCCTCCTGTATGCATAACAAATCCTGCCCTGCCGAGATTCAGACCTGTCCTGCCTCTTCTATCAGGGCATCCAAGGTTCTTTAAAAGCAATTACTCCTTGGAGAGCTTCCAAAGAGCATCAAAAGCCTGGTCCCACAGAGGAGAAGGTGCAAGCTTGGAGTGGACAGCAGTGAGTTCATCATTACAGAATGCAGATGCACAGCTCCTCAAAGTCCTAACCTTAAAAATCCAAATTCTCCTCCACAGTTGCCCATTGTTGTGCTGAATTTTAGCCATCCAGGCTGCACTTTCAACCTCTCTCTGCCAGGAAAGTATCCATCCCCACAGACCAATCACTTCCCAGACTCAAAGAACTTCTGCTGTATTTGTAGCAGCATTTCTCTACAAAGCTGCTTACTGAGCACAGCAAACCTCCCTGTGTGAGCCACAGGGCAGATTTTGGTCCAGTGCAGGTGGTTTTGTGCTTAGAAAATAAAGGCAGGGTGAGATTTGAAGGAAACAGGATGATACAGTTTTGTCACAGCACCCCAGCTACCTAACTGCATGCAGCCATTTACATGCATCACGTGCCCAGGAACAGTGTCAAGGGCCATCTCTTACCTCACAGTCTTGTATTTACTCCACCTTGCTGAGACCCTCTCCCTGCAATACTGGGGCCAGCTCTGGGGTTCTCAGCACAGCACAGCACAGTCAGGGACTTGCTGGAGCAGGGCCAGAGGAAGCCACAGCAATGTTGGCAGAGCTGGAAGGGCTCTGCTAGGAGGCCAGGCTGAGAGAATTTGGCTTGTGCAGCCTAGAGAAGAGAAGGCTCCAGGGAGACCTTTTGGTGTCCTTGCAGGACTCCAAGGAGCATAGAAGAAAGGTCTTATTGGGTCTTGTTGTGACAGGACAAGGTGTGATGGTTTGAAACCCAAAAAGAGAGATTGAGAGTGGAGAAAAGGAAGAAATGTTTGACACTGAGCGTGGTGAGAGCCTGTCCCAGGTTGCCCCAAGAGCTGGTCAGTACACCCTCCCTGACAACATTCCAGATAAGGCTGAGTCTGCTCTAACTGCAGATCACAGAATCTTTGAATCATAGAATGGCTGGAGTTGGAAGAGACCTTAAAGGTCATCTGGTGATGACGTCCCTGCTGAGTACAGGAGGGTTGGACTAGAGGACCTTTAAAGATCTCTTACAACCCAAATCTTTCTGTGATTCCTATGATCTGAGAAGCTGTTTGGGTCTGGAGATATCTAAGAGCTTAACACCTGCACAGTCAAGCACAAGGGTAAAGCAGTGAGGACTGGGGTGGGTGGTGCAGGTGGTTCCCTACCTCCATGGAGCAGCAAAGCACAGCATCTTCCTTCACATCCTGAGATTGCAACAACTGAAAAAGAGAGAAAAAAGCAGTGATGAGAAATGCAGGGCCTCCAAAATGCAGGACCAGCCAAAAAACTACCTAATGGGAAAGGGTTACATCCAGTACACCCTAATTCATCTGGCTGCTTCCAGACTGATTGTCAGAGTGGTGCAAGTGCATTAGGTTCCAGCAGAACTACAATGTCTTAGGTGCATTGCAAACATGACCTTGTAAGCACGATCAACCCTCAAGGGAGACCCAAAATGCAGAATCAAACACAGAATTGTTTCAGTTGAAAGAGATGTCCAAGATCATCAAGTCCAACCATCAATGTTAAGACCACCAGGGCCACTAAACTGTGTTCCCAAGTACTGTGTCCACATGTTTCTGGAACAGCTCCAGGGATGGGGACTCCCTCACCCCCCTGGGCAACCTGTTCCAACACATGACCACTCTTGCTAGAAAGCAATTCTTCCTAATATCCAACCCAAATCTCCCCTGGCTCAATTTCAGGTCATTCCCTCTTGTTCTTTCACCTGATGTTAGGGAGAAGAGATCAACCCCCACATTACTCCAACCCCCTTTCAGGTAGTTATAGAAAGCAATGAGGTCTCCCTCAGCCTCCACTTCTCCAGACTAAACAACCCCAGTTCCCTCGGCTTTTCCTCACCAGACCCGCGCTCTAGACCCTTCATCAGGTTTGTTGCTGTGCATGGCATGGGATGGTGAAGGAAGTTACTGTTGGTTCAGGGTCAGGGTGTGTGGTGAGCTCTGTGCTGTCATGGCAAAATGCAGGAGCTCAGCACATCTCACCTCAGGCACCTTGAAACTGCCAGCAAAGACCCTGAAAAATGGATCAAAAATAGATCTTTTCTTTTGTCTTTTGTCTTTATAACTTCATTACACACACGAAGGTGCTGTTTCAGGTGTGCTGATAAAGCCACAAGAGAAAGCATGGCTCTTCCAGTCGCTTTTCAAGCAGATGAAACACTGAGAATCTCCACTAGTCAGTGGTGAGAGCTGGAACTTTATGAAAAACATTGCATACCATGAGGTGATGCTTAGGGATATGGATTAGTGGTGTTCTAACATCTGGAGTTCAGTTCAAGGTCTTATCCAATCTAAATGATTCTACAATTCTACTACTCATGGACCTTCAAGCCTGTTGCACCCCTCCCATGGATGATTTAGACCAGGTATTAGGAAAAAATTCTTTACCAAAAGAGTTGTCAAGTCCTAGAGGAGGCTGTCCAGAGGAATAGTGGAGGCATCATCCCTGCAGGAATGTAAAAGCTGTGTAGGTGTGGTGCTGAGGGACATGGTTTAGTGGTGGACTTGGCAGTGCTGAGTTAACAGTTGGAGTCAATCATCTTCAAGGTCTTTTCCAATCAAAATGATCCTGTGATTCTATGAGTGAGCTAATAAAATTACAAGAGCTAGCATCACTTGAAGCCGTGGCCATGTTCACTCTGTGACCTTGGGATGGACAAGCTCTGCTGGCCCTGACCTAATCACTGCCTGCAGTGAGGAACTGAGTGCAGGCACTGCACCCTGAGAAAAAGGAGGAAAGTGGGGAAAACTGGCTTCAACAGTATCCAAAATTCACCAGGGAGAGATAGCTTTGGAAAAAAATGACTGGATGAATGAAATCTGTCCATAGTCTGCAGGTGAAAAGCAGGACATGAGCTGGCACCACAGGCAGCAGGGGCAGGGCAGATTCTGCCTCTCTGCGGCCCTCTGCTGAGACTCCCCTACAGTGCTGGGGCCAGCTCTGGAATTCTAAGCACAGCGCAGACAGGGACCTGTTGGAGTGGGATTAGGGGATGCCACAGCAATGCTGGCAGGGCTGGAAGGGCTCTGCTGGGAGGCCAGGCTGAGGGAGTTGGGCTTGTTCAGCCTGCAGAAGAGAAGGCTCCAGGGAGACCTTCTGTTGGCCTTGCAGTGCTTCTAGGAATACGGAGGAAGACAGGGATATTTTCTGGAGGCCTGTGACAGGACAAGGAGTGATAGTTGGAAACCTAAAAAGGGAGATTGAGAGTGGAGAAAAAGAAGAAATGTTTGACACTGAGGGTGGTGAGAGTGTGTCCCAGGTTGCCCAGAGAGGTGGTGGATGCTTCGTCCTTGGAAGCATTCCCGGTGAGGTTTGGGGCTGTGAGCAACCTGTTGCAGATGTCCCGGCTGACTGCAGGGGGTTTGGACTGGATGACCTTTAAATGTCCCTTCCAACTTAAACCATTTGATGGCTGTGTGAATCTAAAATTGCTCAGTGTAATTAAATGTGCTCCAAAGTCACATCTTTTAGTTAAAAAAAAAAAACAACCCCCCCCAATTCTGATTCTCAGCCTCATCATCCTCTCAGCCTCAACATCCCTCCTTGCCACTCTCACTTCTCCCCATCTCCTTTCCTCTACAAATAAATGACTATTAAAAAAATACTAAGTATTATTTTAAATGCACTGCACAAGTACTGTACATTAGCTAGGAAGGAAAAAGAGGCAACTCAAAGAATTATCACTGCTCTCAAAAGTTTTGTCTTCACCCTCTTCTGTTTCCAGCAGATAGCAGCTAATTTCCTTTGAAGACTATGTTTACAGCACCTCCATTTTTCTTTATCTCACATCAGCCAGTTTATCCAAGATTTTGAAGACATGGCAACAGTTCTCCCCAGCATCCCCCTCCCGCCCCAAACCACAACTCTCAGTTTATCTTTCTTTGGAACATGTGAGTTAAGCCCAAGCCTTGTGCTTTGAGATAAGGTCCCACAAACAGTTCACAGATTCTTCAACAACAAAAAAACCTATCAGATTATGTTAATCCCAACAACAAGGAATGAAAAATAAAAAAGCAAGCAACCCCACAAAGGGAAAAAGAAAACACACCAAAGAAACCCAAAGCAAAAAACCACAAGACCGTTATGGACAAAACATAAACAGGCAGTGGTCCAGAAATTCACTCCTGCGATACTTAGCTCATAAGCATGGCGTGAAGCAGGGCTGCAAACTAAACTGATATTCACCTTTGCTGTTCTTTTCCTGGGTTTTGGTAAAGAATGTAGTGTGAAAGTTAATGCACGAAGAGCAGAGTTAGGACTGATTAGGAAGAACCTATGGTGGCTCAGTTCCAGCCCTTCCTCTGATGCAGTATCCTTGACGATCCATCTCTCTGCTAGGGATACGTGGAGAGAGAGGAGGCTCAGCGGAGACCTCACTGCTGTCTACAACTACCTGAAGGGAGGCTGTAGCCAGGCAGGGGTTGGTCTCTTCTCCCAAGCACCCAGTGACAGAACAAGAGGAGACAGTCTCAAACCACACCAGAGCAGGTTTAGGCTAGATGTTAGGAAGAAATTCTTCACAGAAAGAGTGACTCTCCATTGGAATGGGCTGTCTGGAGAGGTTACCGTCCTTGGAGGGGTTTAAAAGGAGGCTGGATGAGGCACTTAGTGCTATGGTTTGGTTAACTGGAAAGGCCAGGTGATAGGTTGGACTCGATGATCCTAGAGGTCTGTTTCAACCTGGTTGATTCTGTGATAGGCTACAACTTCACATGGGCTTTTCTTGCCTCAGTGTCTCACCTGAAGTTGGGACACACTTCTCTACCTCAGAAGGTGGTTTTGAGGGTGAAGATGTCACTGTCAATTGCTCAGATATCTGGCTAGTGAGGAATAGTTTCACTTAGCTATCATGAAACAGAGAATATATTTTACCCCCAGACTTGGGCCAGGCACCCTCTGCCTTCATGCTGTTCTCCTGGACCTCATCTGACAGGACTTGGCTGAGCAAGAAGAACGTAATATGCCAGTGACAAGCAGAGTCCTTCCAGGACCAGTACTGGGACCACTCTTGTTTAACATCTTCATTGGTGACATGGACAGTGGCACTGAGTGCACCCTCAGCAAGTCTGCCAACAACACCATGCTGTGTGGTGCACCTGACATACTGGAGGGAAGGGATCCATCCACAGGGACCTTCATAGGCTGCAGAGGTGGGCCCATGACAACCTTATGTGGTTCAACAAGACCAAGTGCAGGGTCCTGCATCTGGGTCAGGGAAATTCTGGGCACTGATATAGGCTGGGCAGTGACTCGCTTGAGAGCAGCCCTGAGGAAAAGGACCTAAGGGTACTGGTGGATGAGAAGCTCAACATGAACCACCAATGTGCACTTCTAGCCCAGAGAGCCAGCCAGATCCTGGGCTGCATCAAGAGAAGTGTGACCAGCAGGTCAAGGGAGGGGATTCTCCTCTACACTGCTCCCATGAGAACCCACCTGGATCATTGTGTCCAGTTCTGGAGCCCTGTTACAAGGACATGGATGTGTTGGAACATGTCCAGAGAAGGGCCACAAGGATGATCAGAGGGCTGAAGCTGCTCTGCTATGGGAACAGGCTGAGAGAGTTGGGGTTGTTCAGTCTGGAGAGAAGGATCCAAGGAGAATTCCTTGTGGCCTTCCATTATCTGAAGGGGGCTACAAGAAAGCAGCGGAGGGACTTTTTAGGATGTCAGATAATGATAGGACTAGGAGGAATGAATTCAAGCTAGAGGAGGGGAGATTGAGATTAGACATTAGGAAGAAGTTCTTCACCATGAGAGTGCTGAGACACTGGAACAGGTTGCCCAGGAAGGTGTTGGAAGCTCCATCCCTGGAAGTTTTTAAGGCCAGTCTGGATGTGGCTCTGGGCAACCTGATTAGTGTGAGGTGCCCCTGCCCAGGGCAGGGGGGCTGGAACTGGATGATTTTGGAGATCTTTTCCAGCCCTAGCAATTCTGTGATTCTATGATCATGTCCATCCAGACACAATGTGCTCCACTTCATTCACTGAAGCACCATGCGTCCCACCTCATCCGTCTAGGCACTATGCTCTCCACCTGGTTCGCTGAGGCATTACGTGCACCACGTTGTCCATTCAGGCACCCCATGCTCCAAGGCACCAAGAGGTAACAGTCCTGAGGGCCACAGCTTAACCTCTGCTTGTGATATGTAAGCTGGAGAGGCCCACACCCTGCTCATCAAATCCCGGCATGGCCTTGCACAGCAGAGTTGGGCACAGCAGGCAGATGTGCTGGTGCTCCAGAAAGCAGAGTCCAAGGGCATAGCCATAGATGTTCATCAACCACCTGCATCACTGCAACAATCTGAATTCAGGATCAGAAAGCTGTGACTTAGTGCCATGGTCTAGCTGATTGGATAGGGCTGGGTGACAGGTTGGGCTGGATGAACTTGGAGGTCTCTTCCAACCTGTCTGATTCTATGATTCTGTGACTGTTTTTCTGCATCTTCCTAATCATAACCATGCTTCCAGCATGCTGCAAGGCAGGGCTCTGGATCTTCCCTGAGGTGTAGGCACTAGTTGACCTCTTCATGCTGGGACAGGAGGAGATCAAGAAGCCCAGTTTGCTGACTTCAGTCTGGCAAAGACAATGAACTGCTGCTGAAGGCAGACAGCAAGGGTTGCATGGCAAAGACCCTTCTCCCTGAGGTCCTGCCTCCAATGTCCTCACCCACCAAAGATGTCTTGCATGTATTTACCTAAGAGTGTTCATCTCCACCTGTGGCTGCCCCATGCCTGCACCAGACACCCCAAAGCAGTGGTAGGGTTGCTTCAGCAGAAGCAAAGCATTTCACAAAGCTCCTAACCTTCCTGTCAGCCCTGAGAGCATTGCAAGGCAAAACAGTGCCAACCTTCAAGGCAACCACAAAACCATGGAGCACCAGCACTTGCCTTGACCATAAACCTGAACCTAACCAACTGCTCCTGTCGTTTGCAACCTAATTCATGTTTACTGATGACAGTATTTTACCATAAACAGGCTCTGCCCATTAAATCAGCACTCCCACACTGGAATTATTACTTTATTTAACTATTTATAGCTGCTCCTCCCTGCTGCCTGCATCTGCCCTAATCCCACCATGGGCACCATCCCTCTCCCACCAGGTTCTCACACAGTTCGACCTGGCTGCTGAATGTGGAGGAGAGAGTGGAAAAAGGAGGCTGAGGCTCACATCTCTGGGTTTAACCTGTAATCTACCCCTGAGTCCTGCGCCAGGCTGGGTCTGTCTGTGAGACCGAACTTCTCATTGCTCTGCAGATGGTTTCCAGCGTATTGGGTGAAGCCAGGCTGTGAGAGCAGCAGTTCCTGCTGGAAAGCAGACAAAGAGTCTGCTGAGTTTCCTAAGAGAGGAGGCTGCCTGCCAGAATCTGCCCAGCCAGTCATACAATACCCAATCTTGCTTGCAAAAGGCTTCTTGCTTTTTGTTTCTGGCACTGCACTAGGAGCTTTGCAGACCTGGTGGAAGATACCAGGCTCCTCTTTCAAATTGCAGTGTCTTGCTGAGAGACAGAGCACTGGGCAAAGGTCCTCTGAAAGGCCAGTGTGGGCTTCAGCAGCTAAATATTTTCCTAAGCAATCCAAAATGAATTGTAGGGCCTACCCCTCATGTGGTGAGGGAGCTGCAGTGCCTTAAATGGTGGGGTCCTGAGTGAAACTGGTCTCTGTAGACCAGTCTTCTCCAGTCTCCGTGGCTCCAGAACCTGTTCTTTACATCTTTGCAGGTATAAGCAACATAAGCACCATGGTGTGGGCATGCAACAGCAGTTGATGGGCCAAAGAAGCTGCAAAACTTCACCTGTGATTCATCATGGAGAGAACCAGATTAGTTCTCCAGATCAGCAATAGGTGGACAAGCATGTGGTGCAGAACCCTAGTTGGCCTGCAGATCAGCAACAGATGGACAAGCACATAGTGCAGAGCCCCAGTGCTCCTCCAGAACAGCAACAGGTGGACAAGCATGTGGTGGAGAACACAAAGAGCAAAGGAGAGAGCTAAGATGGGATCCACAACCCCACAAATATTGGGGTTTATTATCTGCTTTCTGAGATCATCTGGGATGATGAGGAGCTGAAGTGCTTACTTGCAATTTTCAGGGTTGTCCAAGCCATGAGAGGGACCTAAGAACTTGCTCCACCATCCCTTATCACCAAACCATGCAGGTTTAATTGTGTTTTTCTGCAGAGCTCCCTGGGAGCTGGAGTGGGAGCAGCCCAAGGCATACTTTACCCTTCCCAGAAGCAATGGTCTCTCTGTGCCAAGACAGGGTACCAATTACTATGTATTGTATCGCTTCCAAAATGACAGATAAGCAACACTTGCCATCAACTACCTCTTAGTTTTCTGATGCTTTGGTGACAACTCCAGTGTGAAAGGGCAGAAAGCTTGAAAACATCCACCTAAAGTCAGGTGTCTTGAGCTCCAGTGAAAGCTGGACAGACTGCAGTCCGTGCTTGCCACAGCTCCCCAGTGGGCATCTTGGGTTCATCCACCCAGGTGGCAACACTCATGGACATCCAGAATGCCTCAGGTGTGAAGCTCCCAGTCCTGGAGCACCTCTAGGAGGAGGAAAGCCTGAAAGCCTGGAGAAGAGCAGCTCCAGAGGGGATCTGATCAATGCTCAGCAAGAGATAAAGTGAACTGGACTCTATTCACTGGTGTTCAGAGACAGGACAAGGGCAACAGGCACAAACTGGAACCCAGGACGTTCCATCTGACCAGGAAGAGAAACATCTTCGGTGTGAGTGTGCTGGAGGCTTGGAGCAGGCTGCCCAGAGTGGAGCCTCCTTCTCTGGACATTCCACCTGGATGTTGCGATCTTGGGTAATCTGCTCTGGGTGTCCCTGCTTTAGCACTAGGGCTGCACTAAAGGATCTGCAGAGGTCCTGTCCAATCCCTACAATTCTGTGGGTGAAAACAAAAACAGATTCGGAAGAAGTTAAAAAGAGAGCTGCTTGGGCCATTCAGAGCTTAAGTAGAATGAACATATTCTGCTTGAAAGGGTGCAAGAGAAAGAGGCTACTTCTAAGCCCTATTTTTCACTAAAGGAGTCCTTGGGAATGGTCATGATGGACGTTGTCCAGCTCTGCAATCAGAATCATCACAGACACCTCCTTTAAGGGGACCTAGAAGAAAGATGGGGACAGACTTCTGAGCTGGGCCTGTTGTGACAGGACAAGAAGTGATGGTTTAAGCTAAATGAGGCAGATGCAGACTGGATAGGAGGAAGAAATATTTGGCACTGAGGGTGCTGAGAGCTTGTCCTAGGTTGCCCAGAGAGGTGGGAGATGCCCCATCTGTGGCAACATTCCAGGGGAGGCTGGCTGGGGCTGTGAGCAACCTGTTCTATTTGCAGGTGTCTCTGATGAGTGCAGGGGGGGTTGGACTGGAAGAGCTTTCCAGGTCACTTCCCACGCAAACCATTCAGTGACCCTTTGAGCATCCCTTACAGCCAGACATAGCCTGTGCTGCCCTGCTGACAGGGCTCTGCAGGCACTCTTGGTGGTCTAATGGACCACAGTTGGAGAACTCCTGCCCCAAAAACCTCCTGCAAGCCCTGCGGTCTGCTAGATGAGTCCTCCTGGGAGCACTAGGCAGTTCTGGTGCACTTCACAGGCTCTCTGCAGAAAGACATCAATAGCAATTTTCTGCTCTTCCAGTGGCCCCTTATCGACCTAACTGTCTCAAGCCTTTATGGAAGATGCCTGAGAGAAGATCCATGGGACTGCTCTGCTGCTCTGCATGGGCAGAGTCACACACTTCTCTACAAACAGTTGCTACAACTCCACTTTTTCTTATTGTCACAAGGCACAGGGTGGTGAAAACTGCCAAAAGTGGGGGTGCCAAGAGTGGGGGAAATGCAAATGAGGGTTTGGGGGATGAGTAATGACAAAAGATTCCATCAGCAAGGCCAGTTGCATACTTTCTACAATCTGCTCCCATCAGAAGTATCAGTTTCTCAATCCAGCACAGCTAGGCTGATCTTGCACCCACCAACAAGCTGTGCCAGTTGCTTCCTCTCTAAAGAGGTACTAAGTCCCTCTCTGGAGTTATGGAAGTCAGGAGAGACTCTAGGGTAGAAAGAAGTGAGATACTGAAAACAAAAGCCCTTTGGAAGTCCAAAGGTGTAAGTGGCATCTTCTCTGCTCACTCATTTGACTCTGAGGTTGGCCAAACAAAAACTTTCAGTGGAAACCTTTCCCTTACAGAGGTGCCCATGAAGATGTCTTCACAGGGCACAGGCCTTGCCATGCTCTAAAAGGTTTTGCATTTTTAGGTTCCAAAGCCCCAGCTGCGCTGGGAAAGGCAGGCTGCACTGGGCTGCATCCATTATCAGTGGTGCTTCTCTCTGCAGAGCCATCTCTGAAGGTCTAGTTAAGTCTTTAAGTTCACTGAAGATGCACAAGGTACCACCAGTGCATGCATCTCATCTTTTCCCAGCTTCATGACCAGAGTGGCTTGGTCTCAGTCTGGGTGAGACCATGCTGACAGCAGCTTGCACTGCTCCATCAGGAAAAGAGCATCAGCATGCACCACTGCTGGTGCTACAACCATCTGCCTTGACAAGGAGGCTCTGGGCTGGAGCTGCTTATGCCAGCATGGCTGCATTGCGAGCTGTGTCCATAACAGGACCTAAGATATTTTGGGCAGCTTGAAAGACTTTGATAGGTGGCACTTACTCCTATTATAGTGAAGTGCTGTTCTCAGATGAGGAAAAGACCTCTGCTCTCACCCAAGCAGGACTCCCTGGGAGGGTGGTAAGAAGATTAGTCTGTTTGTTGCATGGAGTAAACCAAAATGTTGGTTATCCTCCTTGCCAGGCTCCTGAGGAACTCGGAGATACTTAACAGCAAACTGAATTAAGACCAGAGGAACAAACCCCTGTACCCAGTCATGGGAAACTCCTCCTACTGCTTTCCACTGCAGACCAGGGAAACCATGAAACATGACTCCCTCCCCGAATCTGGAACAGCTGAAGGGACTCCTGTGAAGATGGAAACCATTAAGAGGCAATTACTGCAGACAATGCTGAAGAAAATCCGGCCACTCATAAGCCCAGATTCTGCAATCCAAGAGTAGCCCGGTGGTTATGCATCTGCTGGCTGGAGGTGGACCTCCGAGACCCGAAGGTAGGTGAGACAGACAGAGCCGTACAGTCTGTGCACACAGGGAGATCGAGCCACCCAGACGGCCAGCTTCATCCTGCCAGGCTGGAGACATAATAACCCTGGGAGAAGAGGATGTGACCTCATCCCAAGGGTCCCGGGGAAACACAAAACATGGAAAGAAACAGCGGCGAGACCATCGTGCCTGATTGTGCCGGGCTCCGCCCTGGCTCGCCGGACGCTCTCGGCTTTTCCTGGCGCTGCGGAGGGAGCGAGGCATGGAGGCAGCCACAAATAGTTGTGTTTACATCCCACTGAAAGGGCTTTTGGGAAGTAACAATGCCTGGTATGGAGGGCGAAGAAGAAAAACAAAGCCACGCGAGAAGAAGGGACCATCCTGTGAGATGCTATCTAGCTTCATTTCTTTATCTGCCCTAATTGCTTCCTCTGCCTTCTCCGAGAGGCCAGAGAAACAAGGGTGGCATTTCCCCTCCCTATCAAACAGATGCCATCATGGTTTTAATCCTGGGACAAAGTGAGTCCCGCAGCTTTCCAAGAACGTAAGTTCCTGCACACAAAATAGTCAGCAGAGCAGCGGGCCTCAAAGTCATCCTGCAGCCCTCTGATCTGTCCTCAACTGCTCCCAAATCCATGGGACATCCATGCCTGTCAGAGGCACAGTCCTAGAGACAGGCATGGGCCTATCCCTCCTCTCTGCAAACACCTGCTCCCACACGTAACCTCTTGCCATGGTTCAGAAGGTCCCCATCACCCCACACGTTAGTGTATCCTCCACTAATGTAGGCTCCAAATCCTATACTTTTCTTCCAGTTCCTCCAGGTCTTTAATTCTGCTCTTCTGGATTTCCACATCACTTCCCCACTTGTCTTGCCCTCCTCACTTCCACTTAGAACATCCATGACCTCCAGTCTCCTTTCTCCCTCCTTCCCTAGCATCCCTTCCTTCCCATCTCTGAAACTCTCATCCTCCCTCCATCCTTTCCCTCTACAAACCACCAGTTTGTCCTAGTGCTACTGGTCTGGAGGCCAAAGGTGGGGAGGGCAGGAGTGGACTTAAGAGATCTCATTTGCAGTGCTGGGGCCAGTTCTGAAGTCCTCAGCACAGACGGACCTGTTGTAGTACGGCCAGAGGAGGCCACAGCAATGCTGGCAGGGCTGGAAGGGCTCTGCTGGAAGGCCAGGCTGAGAGAGCTGGTCTTGTTCAGCCTGCAGAAGAGAAGGCTCCAGGGAGACCACCTTTTGGTGATGTTTCAGTGCTTATAGGAACTGAGAAGAAAGCTGGGGGTAGACTTTTCTCTACCTGTTATGATAGGCCAAGGAGTGGTGGTTTGAACTAAAAGGAGGAGGAAAAAATGTTTGAGACTGAGTGAGTGGTGAGAGACTGTCCCAGGTTGACCAGAGATGTGGCAGATGCCCCATCCCTGGCAGCATGGCAGGTTAGGTTGTTTGGAGTTCTGAGCAACCTGCTCTAGCTGCAGATAGCCCTGCTGAATGCAGGCAGACGGGACCAGATGACCTTTAAAGGTCCTTTCCAACCCAAACCATTCTGTGATTCTATCATTCTATGAAGCAAGGATTGATTTTCTCTGGTCAGATCTGGCCGTCTGGAGCTACTTGGGTGGAAGAGGTAGGTGGAGTGTAGTCAGTATCTGTCCTCTGTGGTATCTTTGCTCATTCAATAAAGGAATAAATCTCTCTCATTCTCCTAAGAGAGTAATCTTAACCCTCCCAGTATCTCATGATGCACTTACTCTACAAAGACCCTTTTTTTTGCCCCAAAATAGGCTGACGCCCAGGGCAGCCTGATCTAGTTGGAGGTGACCCCACTGACTGCAGAGGTGTTGAACAAGCTGACCTTTGAGGGTCCCTTCCAACATGATGCAATCTGTGAATCTGTGCTGATGTTTTTTAAAAAGTGAGAGTGATTAAAAAAAAAAAAAAAGAGAGAGAAAAGAAAAGAAAGAAAAAATAAACCAACCCAAACTCCAGGTTAAAAGATACAATTTTCTTTTCCAGCCAGCACCACCCTCCTTGCTCATCCGCCTGCAGCCGGGAAGGTTTTCCTCTCTCTTCCTCTGAAGGAGACAGTGAAAAGGCAGTGCCCTCTTGAAGTTTAGACGTTAATTACCCTGCTAGAATATTTTGCTAAATTACCCAGCATGGCCCCAGGAGATAACAGGCACTAGGAGGAGGGAGGGGAGTGGAAACCGGTCTACAGGCTGCACCGCAGACCCAGACGTGGGGGAAAGGCAATTAGACAAGGACTATTCATCCTCCCTCCACCACCCCTCCAGGCTTTCAGTTAGCAGCCTGTACCAAGGCAGGGAAGCCATGGGAGCATGCCAGCACTTTTTGAACGATGTTGAAACAGGACCAGCTCTGCCAGCAAGACTGGAGGTAGGAGGCAGCTCCTGCAGAGGAGTAACTGTCCTGCCTGCTGCCAGACTGATGGGCCTGCTCCCTGTTGTCTCTGTGGGGGTGATTCATCACTCCTGGGTGTCCATAAAACACCATAAAAACATCTGTCTTGGGTCAAGTCACAGAATCATGGAATGCTTTGGGTTGGAAGGGACCTTAAACATCATCTAATTCCAACCCACACCCCCACAAGACTAAGTTGCTCAAAGTCTCATCCCACTTGGCCCTAAACACCTCTAGGGAGGGGGCACCCCTGACCTCCCTGGGCAACCTGTTCCAGTGCCTCACTACCCTCTCTGTCAAGAATTTCTTCTTAATCTCCAGTCTAAATCTGCCCTCTTCCAGCTCAAAGCCATTGTTCCTTGTTCTGTCACTACAAGCCCTTGTAAAAAGTTCCTTCATAGCTCTCTTGCAGCTCACTTCAAGCATTGGAAGGCTGCTTTAAGGCATCCCTGCAACCCCAACTCTCACATCCTCTGCCTGCAGTGAAGGTTCTCCAGGCTTCTGATCATCTTTGCAGCCCTCCTCTGGACCCACTCCACCAGCTCCATGTCCTTCTTATGCTGTGAATATCATAACTGGACATAGCAGTCTAGGTGGGGTGTCACTAAAGCAGAGGAGCAGAATCACCTCCCTCCTCTTGCTGGTCACATTTCTCTTGATGAAGTCCAGCAAACAGCTGCCTTCTGGGCTGCCAGTGACCATGCTGGGTCATGTTGAATTTTTCATTAACAGACACCTCCAAGTTCATCTTCTCAAGACTGCTCTCAAGTCAATATCCACACCTTCCCTATGTTTCGCAAAGCTCAAGCACCAGTTCCAGCACTAGTAACCCACTCCAAGCTGGAGGTACATCCATAACTTGGTCCTGAAGCCACAGCTTCCTGCATGAAGCAGTTTAATTAGTCTCTGTGACAAGCTGCTTCCCTTGATCTGCTCTGAAACTGCCCCAAAAGCTCCATCTGATAACCAAACCTGCCCCAGCAACTTGCAGGCACTGAGAATGGGATGGTGCTGGAGCAAACTGCTCCCTGGCACCCCTGGAACCCAATCCACTTGTACAAGTGGATTCACTTCATACAATCCAACTTGTATGAAGTTGGTGGACAACATTTGTGGAACACTGGAACAGTTTGCCCAGGGAGGTGGTTGAGGCCCCATCCCCAGAAATATTCAAGGTGAGGCTGGACAGGGCTCTGGGCAACCTGATCTAGTTGAGGATGACCCTGCTGACTGCAGAGGGGGGTGGACTGGATGGCCTTTGGAGGTCTCTTCCAACCCAGACCATTCTATGACACCATGACCAGTAAAAAACATGGCTCAGAGGGTTGTGGTTGCTCGGTTGCAACCCAACTCCACCTGGAGGCAGTGATGAGGAGCATCAAGGCATCTGTAAGGTCTAGCAACCTTATATGCAAACTGGAGGAGGTCAGGAGCTCTTGTGAAGTTTGTGGATGACACCAAGTTGAGGGGACCACTCACTGGGCTTAAGGAGTTGCCATCCACAGAATCAAAGAATGGTAGGGATTGGAAGTGATCTCTGAAGATCATCTCATCTACGCCCACTGCTGAAGCAGGGGCACCCACAGCATCTTGCCCAGGATTACAATGGCCAGGCAGGTTTGGAATCTCTTCAGAGAAGAAGACTCCTCTCTGGACAGCCTCCAGCACCATCACACCAAAGAATTCTCTTCTCCTGTTCAGATGAAACCTCCAGTTCCAGTTTGTGCCCACTGCCCCTTGTCCTGTTGCTGGTCACCACTGACATGAGTCTGTCCCCATCCTCTTGCCCCTACCCTTTATCTCTTGCTAAGCATTGAACAGATCCCCTCTGGGCCTGCTCCTCTCCAAGTTCAACAGCCCCAGGGCTCTCAGCCTTTCCTCCTCACAGCAATGCTCCAGGACCCTCAGCATCTTTGTGGCCTTCATTGGCCTCTCTCTAGCAGTTTGCTGTCTCTATTGGACAGGGTAGCCCATAACTGGACACAGTCAGTACTCTAGGACAAAGTAGTGTGTGGGTAGAGAATCCCATCAACCTGCTGGCCACACTGCAAAGGGACCTTAGCAAGCTGGAGGAAGGAGTAAAGAGGAACCTCAAATGTTAAGCAAGTCCTGTGCAGAAGAGTGCAGCAGTATGGGCAAGGGGTAGGATAGGGCCATTATGGGGTTGAGAAGGGACAGAGCCCATCTTGTGCTGCTGCCCCTGTGGGACCTCAATCAGTAAGGTGCCCTGAAGGGATTACAGTGACATGGCCATCTGGCATCTTCTCCAGTTTTAGGCCCAGTTTTTCCTGCTCCCTGCTCTGCTGCCGTAGGCAGCTGCTCAGGTTACCTGGCTGCAGAGCCAGGTCTGACGGCGGAACAGCGTCATGAAAACAAACAGCTGCATCCAAAGCAGCACTCGACACCCAACACCTTGGCTGGAAGAGGCTCCTCCTGGCAGGAGTCTGACAGGAAGGTGGCAGCTCCCAGGCCCAGAGGCACCTCCCGGGTTGGCATCCCAACAGCATCTGCTGAGAAGGAGATTGAGACACAAAGAGAAGCCAAAGCTGCTGACACCACTCGTCTGTCCCAGCTGCTGCAGAGCCTGGCTGTGGCTCCAAGCTGGCTATGATCTTTCCCTCCTTGCAGACTGTAGCCATTGCCAAGAGCTGGGTCAGGTCCCGCAGGGCCCAGTCCTAATGCTTCTCTTGCCCAGCAGCATCAGGGAACGAAGCAGGGAAGGCAGCAAGATGGGCTGCCCCACGCCAACCCTGCTGACACACAGGCAGCCATGGGCAGCATGGAGCTGGATGAGGAACAGCCAGCTCCAGCCACGCTTAGGAAAGAGCAAAGAAAGTGGTGGTATTTATTACCTTTATGTCTTCAGCAGCCATGGGGCATATGTTGCACCAGGCATAGGATTCTGGAGTGCTCCTGCCCCACTGACAACTAGTTGAGCTGACATTTGCTGGTCCATACTCTTAATTCAACCCTTTGCTGAAGGCCACAGAAAAGAAATAGGCAGGCTGAAAGAATCAAAGTTCCTTGGTTCTTCTCCTGCTTTTATCTGGTTTTGTGAGATGTGCAACATGAAGTATTGTTGGAGAATGTGGGCCTCTGAGTTTGGACATGGATCAGAGACTTTGGGGGTGGTGAGGATGTCAGCATGTTTTCATCTTGTTCACTCCCTACCATCCTGGAAGGGCAGAGGGAGATGTACAGAGACAAATTTGGTGTGGTTTTGCAAAATAAAATGAGGTCTGAGTTGAGAGCACAGGGACTGCAGGGCTGGGAGAAGACAGTGGGACATCCTTCTTGCTTAGACCATCAATCATGGGAGCCAGGATAACTTCCCAAAGCTGCCAGAAGCGTGTTCATTGAGCTGGACAGAAGACTCACAGGGGAACAGCACCACAGGGGAACAGCACCAGCTTTTCCCAGGAACAATGCTTTCTTCCAGCTTGCCCTCAACTCCCTGAAGCTCCAAGGGAAGAACAGGAGGAAAGATCTTTCTTTTACTTCTATTTAACTCCTCTGCTTTCTTAATATTTTCCCAGACTCCTCATATCTGATGGATGCAGCAGCCCTCTGGTTCTCTACAGCAAAGGGGCTTTCCTCTGCTCACTTCCTTACTCCAAACCACCTTCAATGTTGATCTCTGGGTTGGGCTTTGGAATTCTGTTTCTCTTCTCAAACTACACATGCCATGTCTCTCAGCACCACATCTACATGGCTTTTCAAACTCTCCAGGGATGGGAACTTCCCCACTGCCCTGGGCAGCCCGGGCCAGGTCTTGACAACTCCTTTGTGGAAGTAAATTCCTCATGTCCAACCTAAATCTCCCCTAGCACAACCTCATGCTATGTCTTCTTGTCTTAGCACTTGTTCCTTGGCAGAAGAGACTAACCCTTACCTGGCTCCAAACTCCTTCCAGGGAGCTGTAGAGAGCCAGAACATCTTCCCTCAGCCTCCTTTCTTCCATGCTGAATAAGCCCAGGTCCCTCATCTGCTCCTCAGAGTACCTGTGCTCTAGACCCTTCACCAGCTTTGTTGCTTTTCTTTAGACATACTCCAGCTCCTCAGTGTCCTTGCAAAGATGGGTCCAAAACTGAACCCAGTATTCAAGAATGCAGTCTCACCAGTACAGGGGTACAATCCCTGCCCTGGTCCTGCTGGTCACACTATTGCTGACAGCAGCTATCTGACACAGCAATCCAAAGCTCCATCCAGACTCACCATGCGCTGTCAACCCATTGTAACAAGAGCTGGATTCATCTTTTACTTCTCTTGGCAAACCATTTGTTTGCCTAAAATCCTGATGTTGACCCCACCAGACCTCATTGTGAAGATGCTCTCCACTTGTCCAAATCTCACACCAAACCCGAGAATGGTTCTGGAAATTAAACGTTTTGATTTTGGGGGGGATTCAGCTCTTGTGAGATGAAGTCATCATGCTGGATATTGTGACAGCCCCTTCCTTCTCACTCCACCCTGTTTTCCACCACAGAAGACAGGCACAGAGGAGGATGTAGCAGTGCCTCCGGGGATCTATTTGTTGGCTTCATTTTTTCTCCCCAGCCCACTAAACCGACCCATCCACACCTCTCAATAAATAACACTGTTGTTGCCACCCCATTCCTCAGCCACATCCCAACTCCTCCTCACCGGTCCTCTCTGCCATCTTCAACTTCCTCCCACCCAGCCCAGTTCCACAATTAATGATGGTGTTAATAAGCTTTTACTAGGGAGGAAAGAAGATGGAGAGATGAAACTTTGCAGAGGGAAAGGAAGAAACATTCCTCCCTCGGTCATCAGGCAACTTTCCCCTTCCTCTTGCTCACTCCCTTGCTGACCTTTGGCTGAGTCTGACCAAGCTTTTTTTTAAAAGGGAGAAAGGAAAAAAAATCCAAGAAGCAGAGAAACTAAAGAGGAGCTGAAAGGACAGGCAGAGGGAGAGATGTTATCTTCCCTCTGGTAATGACTTATGGTCAAAGGATGAGAGGATGGAGGTAGAGGGAGCTAAGTGTGACTGTGGGCAGCACAGAAGGGGTGCCTACAGGAGGAGTTAGGGGCAAGGGGCTAGGTTGTACATATATGTTGATCAGCAACTAGGGGACAAAACCCATGATGAGTGCTACTACACATTTGGAACGTGCCTCTGAGGCAAGTGAAGATCCTAAACCTTACAGGCCATGGTGACACCCCTTCCTGCCCTGAGACACATGCCTGTGTGCTTCATGAAGCTCACCAAGGGATGAACATTCTGTGGTAAGGGAGTTTCCACCATCTCGTGGAGCATGGGGCCAGCCTATGCAAATGGAATCACAGATTTGTTTTGGTTGGAAGAGACCTTTAGTATCATCAATCATAAACCCAGCACTGCCAGATCATCACTCCACCATATCCCTCACCAACACATCTACACAGCCTTTCAATCCCTCCAGGGATGGGGACTCCACTCTGTGTTGGACAGCCTAGTCCAGGCCTTGACAATCAGTTAGGGATGAAGCTGTTCCTTATGTCCAATCTAAACTTCTGCTGGTGCAACTTGAGGTCATTTCCTCTCGTCCTATCACTCATTCCTTGGCAGGAAAGACCAAAACCCACCCGCTCCAGCCTCCTTTCAGAGATTTGTAGAGAGCCAGAAGGTCTCTCCTCAGCTTCCTTTTCTCCAGGATAAACAACCCCAGGTTCCTCAGCTGCTCCTCACAAGATGCGTCCTCTAGACCCTTCACCAGCAACACTGGTCTTCTTTGGACATGCTCCAGCATGTCCCTGTCCTTCCCTGGGTGCATTTGGAAGAGCTCATCACCACCTCATCTGCTGTGTCTGCAGCCTGGATTCAGTTCTGGCAACCATCTAAAAGCCTGTCACCCCGTCACTATTGACAAATAGGTGGTCCTGTTGTGGGCTGGCCCTCTGTGTAAGGATTACTTGACAGCAGCAAGACCAAAACCCATCCTAGAGCTATGGAAGAGCACTGTGAGTCGCAGCGACAATCCTCAGGAGTGAGCAGTCACAGGTCAATTATTTTGGGCAAAAGAAGTGAAAACCTCAGGCTCACCCAGGTCAGCTAAGCTAAGCATCTTCTTCTCTGACAAAATGACACCACAGGGACCAAGTTGTCCCATTAAGGAACAGGGAGATGTCTCTTTAAGGAGCAAATTTATGCATGACTTCTTGATCTAGTTACCAGAAGCTTTTTATGGAGTTGCCCTGTAGCAAAAAATATCCCTGATATGTCAAACCCATGACCTTCTGTGCACCTCTAGATCACCACCATGTCCCCAAGTACCAGCAAAGTGACATGATGGACCACAGTGGCATGGTAAGGGCAGCCAGGTGTGAGCAGGGAAAGATGCTGGCAGAATAAGGGCTGTGCTGTGTCACGACTGCGGTGGGAAGCCGAGAGGCACAGAGACTTTGCTAGACACCATGATCTTCCCATGCAGCAGTACGTGTAGGGTGACACATGGTGCTGTGGGCAGAGATTTTGGGGAAGTTGGGCTATTCTTAGTATCCCTCTCCCACCTCCTCCTCTGGGTATGTGTCTCTCATCACGATGCCTGGAGTCTTCCTCACTGCTCCAGTCACCGTCTGTGAATCCTACTCATGGCACTACCACGAAGGCAAAATGTTTGTGATGAGTTTGCATTCAGAAACAACTTCCCACGGGTGAAGAACACTCAGAATCGTCTTTATCCCTCTCTTGCAACCAAAGTTTGGTGGAGAACTTCTTTTACAGTCAGTTAATCATGGGCCCAACAGAAGCACTATGGACAATCTGAGACTCACAGCTCCAGCTCTG
Organism: Tricholaema leucomelas; assembly: GCA_013400475.1. Classification (NCBI taxonomy): domain Eukaryota; kingdom Metazoa; phylum Chordata; class Aves; order Piciformes; family Lybiidae; genus Tricholaema lacrymosa; species Tricholaema leucomelas. The sequence continues at coordinate 48,734 of WAAF01011892.1, forward strand.
GGCAAGGAGGTGGATTTTTTCTGAGGAAAGTCTTCTACAGATGGCAGCCAGAGACAAACACATCTTTAAAACAAGGTGGGGGAAAATCTTTTCCTGCTCCCTCAAAAACTAACACTTGAGTTGCCATTTCTGTTCATCCTCACTGAGGTTTTTGCCTCATGAGCCATGGGGAGCTCAGGCTCTAAAATCAGCTTAAGTTGTGAAATGTCCCCAGCCTTGGTGGCAAGGCTGGGTTTCTGCTTAACTGGATGGAGAGTGAGGGCATGTGGGACCTCATCTCTCTCCATCTTCCCTCCTCTCAGTCTGTCTCATCCACCCAGGTGGTTTCACCTGCTTTTTAGAACCTTTTTAAGTCCATGAGGAGGGACCTTCGTAGCGCTGGGATTTGCGAACTCGAACTTTGGGTTTGCAGTCACAACTGTTGGACTTTGCAAACCCTTGAGCATGTGGTTTTAGTCATCAGCAACACAATATGCAGGAAAAGTCAAACGTCCCTGCAGACACAGGTGCTTTTAGGGTGAGAACTGATGCTGGCTAAGCCAACCTCTAGGAATCACAAAGCAAACATCTACGGATTGTGGGCACTTCACCGCTGCAATGTAATGGTTGAGAAGGACAAACTTTGAAGACATTTACCTCCCTGAGGCAGGTGTAAATGGGGCAGACAAGGACTCGAAAGGGCTCTCCAGTGCTGCTCCTCATGGTGCCAAAGACTTCGCAAAGGAAGGTGATGAAGCCCAGCCAGCGCTCCACATCCCGCTGCTGCAGCTCCTCCCGCATGGTGAAGTCCTTCTGCAAGAGGGCCAGAGACAAGACGCTTCATCAGAAAAACCACATTGCCATGGGAGAGGCAAAAGGCTGTCTATAGAGAGAAGTAGGAGGAAACAGAAACTCAGGGTGGGGGTAGGAAGACACACAGACAGACAAACTGACTGACTCTTTAGTAACAGCGGGCAGATTACTCAATGCATGCCAAAGTGGCTGGAATTTCAACACAGCCAAGCCACCAGAAAGCAGGTACAGTGGAAACATCACCAACCCCTGCAACAACTGTCACAGCTTGAACTGGAGATGACATCCCCTGGGCCCTGCCCTCCCCCTCTGACAAACATGGGGACAACCATGATGGATAAAGAGCAACAACAAAGAGGCTAAATGAAATGCAGAGGAAATGCAATGAATGCTGGTGGCAGTGGTGGGCTTGGTGGTCCAGGTGGACGTGGCAAGCATATTAACTTCAGTATCTTCAGCAGACTCAGTGTCAGGAGCATCTTGACGGCCTGGCTGTTCTCTGCAATTTCAGGTTGGATGGGGGTCTGGGCAACCTGATCTAGTTGAAGATGCCCCAGCTGCCTGCATGGGTTGGAGCAGATGACCGTTAAAGGTACATTCCAACCCAAACCTTTCTCTGATTCCCTTCTACGCTCTCACGATATAACATCAGAGACTGGCTCCCTGCCTGACCAGAAGATCAAGGCAGCCTGGGCTTGGCATTAAAAGGTCACCCTGCTCCTGAGCTGATGGTTGCCATGAGCAAGGATTATCTGAATGACGTGATTTATGGAGCAACATCAGGAGGAAGCATGCAGGGAGATACTCGGTCCTGCAGCTGGGGAGAGAAAAAAAAAAACAGATTTGCCCAAAGGCTGGATGTGAAAAGGGTTGTGTGTGTTGGAAGTGTGTGGCAAAGAGCAAGGGGCAACACAGAAAAGCAAACAAACTCCTTCCAGAAGATGACACCAGCAAGTGCATCACACTCAGAGCCAAGAGGAGTTCCTGAGGCTCTGAGAGGTGCTGCGGAGCTTCTTGCAAGATGTCCCAGGTGACTTTGCTTGTCTGTCTCCATAGTGACCCCTCCTTGGTATTAAGTTAGACACTAAGCAGTGGGAAATTAAAGAACAGGACAAGTTGGTTCTAACCACCATGCACTCCCAGAGTAGCTTCAAAACATCTGAAATCTAACAGCTAAATAAATTCCCCTTAAATCTTTTCCATCTCTGTTTATTTCTGCTGCTTGAGGCAAAGGTTTTTGTTCCTGTGAAAACTCCAACCTGCAGCTGCACTCTGCAAAGCCAGGGAGACAGAAAAGCCACCACACACATCAACATTCACTTATGTGCCCCAGATAATACATGGGAGATCTTGCCTCTGAATACTGAAATACTGCATCCAGTTCTGGGCTCCCCAGCTCAAGAGAGACAGTACTGGAGAGAATCCAGCAGAGGCTACAAAGATGCTGAGGGGCCTGAAGCATCACTGTTAGGGGGAAAGGCTGAGAGCTCTGGGGCTGTTGAGCCTTGAGAAGAGCAGCCTGAGAGGGTATCTTCTCAGTGCTGATCCATAGCTAAAGAACAGGGCTCAAGAGGATGGGGCCAGACTCTTTTGAATGTGCCCAGTGACAGAACAAGGGACAACGTGCACAAACAGGAACCCAGGAGGTTTCATCTGAACATAAGCAAAAAACTTCTTTACTTTGAGGGTGAGGGTGGCAGAGCCCTGAATCAGGCTGCTCAGAGAGGTTGTGCAGTCTCTTTCCCTAGAGGCACTCAAAACCTGCCTGGTTTGATTTACTCCAGGTGATCCTGCTCTAGCAGGGAGGTTGGACTAGATGATCTTCAGAGGTCCCTTTCAACCCCCACCATGCTGTGATTCCATGATTCTGTGATTCAGAGGAAGCAAAGAAGCTGCTGAAGAAAGCCAGGCAAAGCACAATGATTGTGTGCAGAGAAGATCCACGACAGGAGCTATTTATATGCTTCATTGCAAAAGAGAAAAATGAAATAAAGTATTTGCATATGCAGGAAAACGACTCCTCAATGAGCTAAGGCTCTTATTAACCAAACAGCCATGACTAATTTGTCTCTACACCCATTTCTATAAGCCAGTTGCCCAACTGTGTCTGTGACTCCAAAGTCAACCTACAGCCAAATCCCGCTGGTCTTTTCAGCCTCTCTGGGGGAGTTTGCAGAGTTCATCCTTTCATTATCCAGCCTAGTTGCAGGGCGGTAGTGGAGGAAAGAGTTATTTACCAGCTCAGGTTTATCACCCCAGCGTTACCAAATTACTCCTTCTGGCATTTTTCAGTTGAATTTTAATAAAAATAAGTCAAAGAGAAGACATCTCCTGACTAATGAGAAATTCAAAAGCCAAGTGAGAATGTCCCCTGAGCCATCTGCACTGATGGGGACCCCTAGCTTCATCCACCCATGAGGTCAACCACTGGCCACTTCCACCCTGGAACAAAAAGAACCCTTTGAACCCTGGAGCCCCTTCTTGATGCTCTGAGGCCTCTCCATCTGCTGCCATTGCATCTTAGTTGGACTTGATGATCTTAAAAGTCTCTTCCAACCAGAATGATTCTTTGAGTCTATGATTTCATATCACACAGCATCCCATCTGACTTCAACCATCCTGTCCTCACCAGGCTGCACAGCCCCCAGCAGCTCCCTGTCCTGACTGAGAAGGTCCACGCTGATGTGCCTGAGGAGCTGGGCTTCATTTTGGGATCCCTGGGGCATAGTGGGAAATTCCTAGCAGCTTACGATAATGACATGGGTTCTGTGGTCTCAGATTACTAGGAAAGACTAAAAACCGCCACAAGAAACTCTCCTCCTTCCTGTTCCTGCTTCAAACACACTGTAATGCTCCACAGCCTTGCAAGAGAGAAAATTCACTCTTCAACATTTTCTGTTAAAAAAATCCCATCAATCCAACCAATCAATCAAAAAAAAAATCCACATAACCACCGCCAACCCAACCCAGACTCACTGGATCTAGGATGGGAGCTGTGTAGGAAGAGATGCCACCATCCAGTACACCTTTTCCATCTTGTGGCATCCAGTGGGTGATGCCACCCAGAAAAGACATCAATGTAGAGTCTGCTCCTGATTTTGCATCTGAAGAAGACCCTTGCAAAAGAAAAGGGACTGAGGTCCTCTCTGCAACAGTTTATGCAGACACTGACTTATCTCCATGAAGGATGGGAGCAGGGGATGCAATGTGGAGAGGATGCAGAGGTCACTGTGAACATTATCACCCAGAATGTGAGACCACTGCAGTAATTTTGCTCCATTTGCAGCCTCAGGTTGGGCCAAACTTCACAAAAGAAGAAAATTTGCATGTACTCTGCAAAAAGCAGAGGGTCATACCAATTTCTTTGGCAAAGCAGCACAAGCACCTTGCCTGAAGTAGGAATCACGTTTGTCAGGTCATGCTTGCCTACAGGCAAGAGCCGAGCTTACCAGGACCTGAACTTCCTTGGTAGCCAGACTTGCAGCTCCAGGGCTCTCCTGAAGCATCCTGAGATACCCATCTGCTTTGGCCCTGCATGGCAGTGCTACACCACTGTCACAGCATACATGAGGAAGGTGACCAGGGGAGCTGGGTCCTTAAGTCTGGCCTTCAGAAAGCAGGTTTGACCAGAACGACAGCAAGCACAGATGGGCAAGCCAACAAGAATGCTGCCTGTGCAGAGGTGTCCCACCTCCCTTAGGCTGTCCATGTCTAAGGAGATCACTGTAGCCATCTAGGTAATTTGGTTAGCAGAGTTAAGGGTGTGATTCATCTGGTGGAATGCTGGCTGTGTGCCAAGCAGGACCTGTGGCCCATCACACTGGGCATGGAGAGTCTGGAGAGCACGTCAGTCACTTCTCCAAAGAGCACGCAAACAAAACAGATGAGCCAGACCAACGGTGCTGGAGAACTGAACAGCTGGTTGGTAGCTCAGAAGAGCTCAGCAGAGCACAGACCCCATGTCCTGTGTGCTTGGGAGACATCTCATGGAGCATGCTTTGACCCACAGACCTCCACACCACTGATGGGAAGCCTTGAGGAGGCTGAAGAGTGCTGAAACCAGACGGCCAGGGCACTGCCCTGCCCAGTGAACTTTATTTGCTCTGGAAATGCCTCCTGGAGTTGTATAAAAATAACCTGCAGATTGGCTTGCCCCATGCTTGGGTGGTGATGTCAGGGCAGTGAGCAAACTATCTTCCATCAGTTTGGCTGTATTTTTAAACATGAATTGTACTGCTAATTTGGGGGTGCTCTGGCCTGTAGATAATCTGGGCGCGTTTACAGGATGAGCTTCCTCCAGCGCCTATCAGTTAAAATCAGATGTATTTATACCAGGTATCAGGGTTGACCTTCCCTTCTCTGGCTTGTTTGGGAGAAGAGGTCATTGGGAAGCCATGCAGCAAGTGTGGGAGTGCCAAGTGGACCTGTAAAGAGGTCACACAGTATGTGTCTGAGGAATAGACCTGAAGGCTGAGCATGCTCCTCACACCGGGCCTCATCATGTCTGATGGGTAGGTCAGGGAATGCCCTTGGTCATGCATGAGAAAGATGGGCCATGGCTCAGCCCAACCACTGACATCCCTTGTGCCCTTTCTAAGCTTGGCTGAAACTCCTGGTAGCAACAGAAACAGGAAAATGCTTTCATTTTGAGGGTCTTCACTCTTGTACCCTACTGAACCATGGAATTGTTTTTGGTTGGAAGAGACCTTTCAGATCACTGAGTCCAACCATTAACCCAGCACTGACTGGTCTCCACTAAACCATGGCCCTCAACACCACAGCCACACAGCTTTGAAATCCCTCCAGGGACAGGGAATTCACCATTACCCTGGGCAGCCTGGGCCAGGCTTTGACAGCCCTTCCATGAATAAATTGTTTCTTGTGTCCTGGTGCAACTTGGGGCTGTTTCCTCTTGTCCTTTCAAAGTCTCTCTATCTCAACATAAATGCAGCTCATACAATGCTGTCCTTTCTTGGCCCAAACATGAAACTTCTCCAAGAGCAGGACTAAGCTAGAAGAGCCAAGAAGGCTGTCCACTCCATGAGAGAGGAGGAAAATCTTTCTTCTGCCATTTTAGGTGGGCAGCAGAGCCAAGCAGGATGAGAAGCAGCATTTTACCACTACCTCTAAACACTCGCCTGGACAGCTGCAGCTCAAAACTCATCCCTGGGGAGTTTGCCACCCTTTTTTAAAGACAAGTCCCAAATAACTTTTCCCCAGCCCTAGACCCACCAACTCATGGCTGACTTGGGTCATAAGTGGCATGTTAAGAGGGCCATAGTTGAGCATGGGATAAAGATGAGGGTTAATTTAAGCACTGCCACTTTATGATGGGGGAAAAAAAAAAGAGAAAGACACAATTTGGGCTTTGTTTCTCTGTAAGCACAGGGATCTTCCTCTGGCAGCTCTGGCTGTTTACTCAGGCATTGTCAAGGAGGTAGGAAATACTGACTCAGAAAGACGGCACAGAAAGGAACATCCAACACATGGACATCAGGCTACAAGCAATGCAGAAAGCTGAGAGAGACTGTGAGAAACCTTGGATCTTGCTGGCAGGGAGCTACAGGAGTCTCAGACAACTCTTTGAAAGGTTGAGACAAATAAAATAGGTTGAAGGAGTGATCAGCGACAGCATCTCAGTGGATGCTGGTGGAGTCTCCATCTCTGGAGACATTCAGAACCTGCCTGGACATGTTCCTGTGTGACCTTCTCTAGGTGAATGTGCCTGGATTCAATGACCTCCAGAGGTCATACAACCACAGTATGTTAGGGGTTAGAAGTGACCTCAAAAGATCATCCAGTCCAACCTCCTGCCACAGCAGGATCATGCAGGGCAGATCACACAGGAACACACCCAGGGGGGTTTTTAAAGTCTCCAGAAAAGGAGACTCCACAGCCTCTCTGAGCAGTCTGCTCCAGGGCTCTGTCCCCCTCACAGTGAAAAAGTTTTTCCTTCTGTACACATGGAACCTCCTCTGCTCCAGCTTGCACCCATTGCCCCTTCCCTTATCACTGGGCATCACTAAGCAGAGCCTGGCTCCATTCTCCTGACACTGCCCCGCATGTCTTTATCCATACGAATGACGTCGCCCCTCAGGCTCCTCTGCTCCGAGCTAGAGAGCCCCAGCTCCCTCAGCCTTTCCCAGCAGGAAGATGTTCACTGCTTTCAGCACCTTAGTGGCTCTGTGCTGGACTCTTTCAAGGAGTTCCCTGAGGGCCTTCTAGAACTGAGGAGCCCAGAACTGGCCACAATATTCCAGATGAGGCCTTCTTTCAAAGGCCCCTTCCAACCTCTCCCGTTCTGGGATTCCTCTTGACATTCTCCTGCAGAATCCACCCTCCAACTGCTCCCTCCTCAAACCCTCCTAGGAAAGGGTCCATCAAATGATATTTGACACATTTATCATTGCTGTGTTATTCTCTGTTCATAGTTTACATAGTCCTTGTGTTTAGATCTTGGCTTGGAGAAGGTTCTGGAGTGTAACTTAGCTTTATGAGGAGTGAAATTCAGTGAGCTGAGTAGTTTATAGCACTTCAGTGCAGAAGAATGGCCATCAGGTCTAGGGAGAACATCCTGACCCTCTGGTGAGATCCCATGTTCTGGGGGCAGCTCTGGAGTCCTCAGCACAGCACAGACAGGGACCTGTTGGAACAGAGCCAGAGGAGGCCATGGCAATGCTGGAAGGACTCTGCTGGGAGGCCAGGTTGAGAGAGTTGGGCTTGTTCAGCCTGCAGAAGAGAAGGCTCCAGGGAGACCTTCTGGTGGCTTTTCAGGCATTCAGGGGGTTTAGAACACAGGCGGGGACACACTTTTTCCCAGGGCCTGTTGTGAGAGGACAAGAGGTGACAGTCTGAAACAAAAAGAGACTCAGAGCAGAGAGAAGGAAGAAATGTTTTAGGCTGAGGGTGGTGAGAGCCTGTCCCAGATTGTGCAGAGATGTGGTAGAGGTCCCATCCCTGGAACCGTTCCAGGTGAGGTTATTTGGAGCTCTGAGTAACTTGCTCTAGTTGCAGATGTCTCTGCTGAGTGGCAAAGGTGTTGGACTAGGTGAATCTGGGATTTCCAGTCAAGTATAGGCTCCCCTCACCTCTGCACCGTGATTGCCCAGCTAGCAAAGGGGAACCATTTACTCATCTCCTTCTGCAAAGTGCTTTGGGGCGTGTGACAGAGACATGCAAATCATGGCAATTATTATTACTCCAACAAAGGAGCTATTGACATTTAAGGCAGATAAAGCTTTCAAATTACAGATGACACCCTAAACCCAGCCTCAGAAAGGTCCTGGCTTCATCCAGCCATGAGGCATTTCACTCCCACGGACTTTCAACATGTGGCTTCCTCCAAGCTGGATCTGCACCAGTGGTGTTTTGGACACTTTGGAAACAGCAGCAATTCGTACTGGTGACCTTCAGCATGGATTTGTTTCACGATGGCCACAGCTCTGTGAATGTTTCCAATCACGGTGGTGTCTAAAACACATTGCATGGTGAAGGTCTTCTAAAGCAGATACTGAGCAAACTCCCAGGACTAGGAACATCCATGAACTTTAAATTCCTCAAGTCTGGTTAACCAAGGCAGCCGATAACCAGAGACAAGAGGAGGTCTGGGTACTTCCTGTGTCTCCAAACACCTCAAGGTGACCAAGTGGCTGTTCACTTGAACCTCCTCCCCTCTGCTCTCACTCTGACCTCTCTGTCTGGCTCCAAATCTGGGATCAACAGCAATTACCCATCCAACGTGGGTGTTTCACAGCTTAACCCAGCAATGTCTCTAAGGTCCTTAGGGGCTGCAAAGGTGCAAGTAGTTAATCATTGATTTAGCTGAGGTTTAAAGCACCCAGGTGGGAACATAACGATGGATGTGCAAACAAAGAGCGTTGCTGTTAACCTAGCAGTTGATAGAGCTCACTAAATCAAAGGCATTAAAAGGGACCTCTGGGGATCACCTAGACCCTGGAGCACTGTCTCAGTGGACATGTGGAGATAGCAGAGTTGGGGGTTGCACCTAGTTTATCTTTAAGGTCTCTTCCAGCCTCAACCACTCTGTGACCAGGAGTGTAAAGTAACATGGTCTGCACACCTTGAGCAGTAACCTGGGGTAAAAACCTTCATTAATGTCCTTCTGAGAGGAGAAAAAGCAAAGTGAGGAGAAGAGGCAGCCCAAGCAATTTCCCTTGGTCTCCTGTTATCTTGTCTGCTCTTGTTGAGAGAAAGGCATCAGAATTGATATGTGGCCATGTCCAGGGAAGACACTGTGTCCTATAGGTCAGCAGAGCTTGCCGCTGAACTGGAGCAAACTTCATTTCCACCAGAACACATTCACATCCCTGCTGAGTTACCAAGGCTTGAATCATATTACCCCAAGCAAATCTCAAGTGGGACTTCATAAAGAAGAAAAACTCTAGAAAAGAGTGGGATGCTCTGGGAGCTTTGGTTGCTTCACCACAAGATGCCTGTCAGCACCTCCTCCAATAGCACAAGGGTGACAGAGTTGTCTTCATTCCTTAGCTTTTCTGGTGGCCCTTCCTATCTAGCACCTTTCTGGATTTCCACACACATGCCAGGGTGTCAGCTCAGCTGAAGAACAGCAGTTTATCACAGGCTCACAGCATGGTAAGGGACCTCTGGAGATCCTCTGGTCCAAACCCCACTGCTAAAGCAGGCTGCACACCAAGAAGAAGTCTGTCCTCAGCTTTCTTAGAGGCTCCTTGAAGCAGTACAAGGCCACCAGAAGGTCTCCCTGGAGCCTTCTCTTCTGCAGGCTGAACAAGCCCAACTCTCTCAGCCTGGGCTCCCAGCAGAGCCCTTCCAGCCCTGCCAGCATTACTGTGGCCTCCTCTGGGCCCACTCCAACAGAATCATAGAGTCATAGAATGGTCTGGGTTGGAAGGGACCTCCAAGGATCATCAAGTCCAACTCTCTCTGCAGTCATCAGGGACATCTTCAAGTAGATCTGGTTGCCCAGAGCCCTGTTGAGCCTCACCTTAAATATCTCAAGGTATGTGGCCTCAACCACCTCCTTGGGGCCACCTTTTCCAGTGTTTCACTATCCTCAAGGTAGGCCCACACCCTCCCTGAGCTGAAGACTGCAGAACTGCACTATGACCAGAGATTCATGCTTTCTCCTTTAACAGAATGCAAGAAGAAAAACAAAAAAGGAAGACAAATAGATGCTTGAAACACGATGGGAGGGAGAGGGTCCTGCAGGCAGCCATCCAGATTCGTCATGGGATGGGCTTCCCCTTCATCTGCCCAGAGATCAGGCTGTGCGTGTACGGAGGGAACTGGAGGAGTTAACAGAGTCCCAGCCAGAGATATTCATGGCACCCAGAGTTCGTGTAAAGTTTCATACTGGGACCCTTTACTAAATTCTTTAGGTCATGGGAGAAAACACTGCAACTGTTTAGTCTGCAGGGAGGTGGTGGCTCTGGCCCAGCACTCGACTTCGCTGAGCAAACAGGCTGGAAGGCAAAGGGGCTGACAACCCTCTTATCTTCTCTGTCTGCTTCTCACTCCCTACCTCCCATTGCTGTGGCTAAGTTTCTGATGGGTACCAAGTAAGGGTGCCAGAGTTCCTTGTTGGAAAATCTGGGCTTCCTGGGATGGGGGACAAGCCACCACTGAAAGCCAGGAACTGGAGGTGAAGTGCCAGTCTGAAAAAAAATGTTTTTTACAGGACAGAGCTCAGAAAATCTTTCTCAGGGGCTTATGCTTACAAATACTATGAAGCCAAAGGGCTTCTGCTGCAGCAAATGTTCTGTTTGGGTTATTTTTTTCTCTTTAATGGACGTAAATGTGGTGCCAAGTGGTGTTCTCAGGGGTCTGTACTAGGATCAGTTATGTTCAATATATCCATCAATGACACAGACAGAGGGATCAAGTGCACCCTCAGCAAGCTGGCAGATGACACCAAGCTGAGTTGTGCAACTGACATGCCTGAGGGACGAGATGTCATCTAAAAGGACCTGGACAAGCTGGAGTAGTGGCTACGTATGAACCTTATGAGGTTCAACAAGGGCAAGTACAATGTCCTGTGCCTGAGCCAAGGCAACCCTGATGGGAATCCAGGCTGGGGGATGCAGGGCTGGAGAGCAGCCCCGTGCAGAAGGACTTGGGGGTGCCGAGGGGTGCAGACCTGGACATGAGCCAGCATTGAGTGGTGCCAGCCCAGAGCCAGCCCTGTGTCCCCAGCAGTATGGACAGCAGGGGCAGAGAGAGGATTCTGCTCCTCTGCTGTGCTCTGCTGAGACCCCCCCTGCACTGCTGGGGACAGCTCTGGAGCCCTCAGCACAGTACACACAGGGGCCTGTTGGAGCAGAGCCAAAGGAGGCCACAGCAATGCTGGCAGGGCTGGAAGGGCTCTGAGGCCAGGCTGAGAGGGTTGGGTGTGTTCAGCCTGCAGAAGAGAAGGCTCCAGGGAGACCTTCTGTTGGCCTTGCAGTGCTTCTAGGAAGGCAAGGACAGACTTTTTCTCAGGGTGTGTGGTGAGAGGACAAGGGGTGATGGTTTGGTTTGAAACTAGAAGAGGGAGATTCATAGTGGAGAGAAGGAAGAAATAGTTTACACTGAGAGTGGTGAGAGCCTGTCCCAGGCTGCCCAGAGATGTGGTAGATGTCCCATCCCTCACCTGCCCAGGTGAGGTTGTTTGGACCTCTGAGTCACCTGCTCTAGTTGCAGAAATTTTTGCAGCTCACTGCAGAGGGGTTGAACTATAGGAACTTTAATGGTCCCTTCCAACCCAAATGGTTCTATGAGTATATGAAAGATGCTTTAATCTTTTCTGCTCACCCTCTGAAGCACACAGGTACAGAGCACCCTATGATGTCTTCAAAGCTTCTCACCCATGCTGGGTAAGCTAACAGAAAAGAGCTGCAGAAAACAACATTAATCTGCAAAACCCCTCAATCCCACATAATTTTCTATCAACCTTTTGTCTCTGAAGGAATGCTCATGATTACCATGGCACGTTTTGCAGAAGATTGCTGGATCAAGTGACTGAGCATCACCAGGTAGACGACTGGACGGAACTGGCTGGAATATTAAAACAACACAAGGAGCTTCTGCAGTGTGTCCAGGAGAGGCTACAAAGACTTTGTTGAGGGGCATGGAACATCTCTGTGAGGAGGAAAGGCTGAGGAACCTGGGGCTGTTGACTGTGGAGAAGAGCAGCCCCAGAGGGGATCTGATCAATGCTCAGCAAGAGGCAAGGAGTGGGGGGCAAGAGGCTGGGGCCAGACACTTCTCAGTGGTGCCCAGTGACAGGGCAAGGGGCAATAGGCACAAATTGGAACCCAAGGGGTTCCATCTGAATATAAGGAAAAGTTATTTGCTGTGAGGGTGCTGGAGGAGTGCAGCAGGTTGCCCAGAGAGGTTGTGGAGTATCCTTCTCTGGAGAGATTCCAGCCCCACCTGGCCATTGTGATGCTGGGCAAGCTGCTGTGGGTGCCTCTGTTTTAGCAGAGTTACTGGACAGGATGATGTCCAGGGGTCCCTTCCAATCTCTGCCATCCCGTGGTTCTTTGAAACGCACCCTATTCCTATTAATGAAGCAGAAATGGAAAGGTTTTAGTTTTCCAGCCTGGCACCATGTCCTTACTCAGCACACACTGCTCTCACTGTCTTTGCTTTCAATTCCCGGTGCTCCTGGACAGAGGAGACATCACAGGGTTCCTGGCACAGCCAGAAATGCTTGCCCTCACCACTTTTTATTAAATAAAGTATTATGTAGACCAGTAGTAACTAAAAAACTAAGAGAAGGAAAAAAGGAGGAATTTATCACTGGGAAGAGAAAAGGAAGCATTGGTCTGGGATGTTTGATGATGAAGCAGAGCATGTGGAGAATTCTGTAGGTGGTATCACTGTTGATGTGACAGAGGACATGTCACAGTGGAGTGGCATCATCCAGCCATGCATTATTTGCCCCTATCCCCTCAAGACACTGCAAGTGTGTGTTTCATACTGGTATCTGCCCCAGCCAGGCATGGGACAGGGATCTGAAACCATTCTCATACATTTCATTCCTCACCCACTGTGTATCCTCCCAGGACTCATGCCACCAAAGCCACTTCAGGCCATCGTTTTCCATTTCTTTGTTTAACTGTCAGCAGCAGGAAAAAGATGAGGCAGTGCAAAATGATACATACAGGGGAGGTAAAGGGAATGGGGACTCCAAGTCAACACTGACTCTCCAAATGCAGTTTTTAAGGGCAGATACACACATAAACATCCAACAGTGGAAAAAAAAAGAGCAGCCAGGGAATGCTGAGGATGCCCACACTACAGACACCTGCTCACAGGTGCCATGGGACCATCCCTCCAGGGTGTCACTGCTGCTATACAGACCAGCCAAAACCTGCTCTGGGCAACCTGTGTGTGATCGCATCAACCAGGCCCACCTGGCTGGAACAGATTCTTGTGGCTCTGCTGAAGATCTTTAAAGAAAGAGAAATTTCCTGCAGGCAAGCACAAGACTGTCCCCTGTATCGCCATGGCCAAGCGATGCCAGGAACGAGCAAACCACCAGGAAACAAAATGAGGTGCTGCCCCCTCCAGTGTCCTTCAAACCAAACCCCAGCTCTGGGCTGACGACGATGCATGCGTCTGCTCTGGCCTTGGCTCAGGATGCCATGTCCCTGTCATCTGTTCCTCCAGTGTGCTTCTCTGCCAGAAGGATGTTTCATCTAGCAAAGTGGAATAGGTTGCCCAGAGTGGTGGCAGATGCCCAGGTCAGGTTGTCTGGGGCTCTGAGCAGCCTGCTCTAGTTTCAGATGTCCCTGTTCACTGCAGGGTGTTTGGACTAGATGACTTTTAAAGGTCCCTTGCAACACAAACCATTTGACTCATGAAAGTCACTGGGGCATAACTGCAGGATGGGTCTCAGGTGGAGTGATGCATTTCAGGCTCCCAAGGAGCTTCCAAACCTCCTGTACCCTGGTGAGGTGAAGGGATGCAGCTAACAGCAGGGCTGAGGATGGCAGGGTGGCTGTGAGTACCTGCAGCAGGGATCATTCAACCCCAGAGCATCCTGAAATCCCCACCTTAGGGTGCCCACTGCAGCCTGAGCTGGATTTATGCTGGAGCTGGCAGGAGCAGATGGTCTGGCAGGAGGGTGCCTTAGGCCAGCTGGGGCTCTGGGCTGGCAGGAACGTGCTCCCACATCCTGGGGTCAGATCTGAGTCTTTCAGGAGAAAATGGAGAGGGGATCACCTAGCCTGGTCTGAGGGGATCTCAGCATTGAAGTGTCCTCCCTTGCCTCCACTGTTGCAGGTGGAGGGAGCTTCTTAGACTTTTCTTCACCTCCCAGTCAATGGTAAATGGACTTTGAGGTGCATTTTCAGGTTTGGGTTTTTTTAGCTGCCTTCTTTATCAAAGCCTTAGGAGGACCCTTCATAGCCTTGAGCATCTTCACCACCAGCAACAGACAGGAGCAGCTAGGCTCCCACTAAACCAGTAGCTCACTGACTGGATCTGGCTCAGAGCTGCATGCAGGCTAAGCAGGCTGCAGTCTCCACCTAGAGTCCAGTGGAGCCTCTGCTCTGCACTTCCTCCACGCATCAGCCCATGCACAGGGTGTGCACTGCTTCCACAGCCCAGGGACACCTGTTCTGAACGTTCTCTCCATGCAGAGGGATGTGGACACGCTTAAGAAGTAGGTGCATGTGAACCTCACCAGGTTCAACAACGGCAAATGCGAGGTTCTGCACATAGGTCAGGGCAAACGCGGGTACCAGGCACAGGCTGAGGGACGCAAGGCTGGAGAGCAACCCTGCCCTGTGCAGAAGGACTTGGGGTGCTGGAGAGCAGCCCCGTGCAGAAGGACATGGGGGTCCTGGGGGATGCAGACCTGGACATGAGCCAGCACCGAGTGGTGCCAGCCCAGAGCCAGCCCTGTGTCCTGGGCTGATCCCCAGCAGTGTGGGCAGCAGGGGCAGAGAGGGCACTCTGCTCCTCTGCTGTGCTCTGCTGAGACCCCCCCTGCACTGCTGGGGACAGCTCTGGAGTCCTCAGCACAGCACAGATAGGGGCCTGTTGGAGCAGAGCCAGAGAAGGCCACAGCAATGCTGGCAGGGCTGGAAGGGCTCTGCTGGGAAGCCAGACTGAAGAGTAGGTCTTATTCAGCCTGCAGAAGAGAAGGCTTCAGAGAGACCTTCTAGTGGCCTTATAGTGCTTCAAGGGGCCTCTAAGAAAGCTGAGGACAGAGTTTTTCTCAGGGCCTGTGGTGAGAGGAGAAGGGGTGATGCTTTAAACTAGAAGAGGGGGATTCACAGTGGAGAGAAGGAAGAAAATGTTCATACTCAGAGTGGTGAGAGCCTGTCCGAGGTTGCCCAGCGAGGAGATGCCTCATTCCTGGAAACTTTCCAGGTGAGGTTGGACAGAGCTCTGAGTAACCTGATTTAGTTGTAGATGTCCCAGCTCACTGCAAAGGGGCTGGACTAAGATGACCTTTAAGTCTCTTCCAACCCAGACCATTCTATGACTCTACAAATGTGGGTGTGGTCCTAGCAGGCATCAATCAGGCAGCAGCTCAGCCAGAAATGCTGTTGTCATTGCTCTCTGCCAGCCTGCAGGACCAAGAAGAACCTCCATCAAGCTCTATCACTACTGGGAGACGCCCAGATAGGAACCTTCACTGATCAGCAGACACGACGTGGCACCAAGTACTGTCCCTGAGCTTACAACACATGCTGGAGCAGAGGCTGATCTCCACCATGGCCTTGCAACCTTGGCCTTTCCAGATTGACAAGGAGCCGGAAGAAACCCCATACAGCTTGTTTATGGTGATGGCTAATTTCTCATGCCTGAGCACTGCAGTATCAGATCTTGCCAGCAGAGTGAATTCAGTCAAATTCACCATTCCTTACTGTCTAAGGCTTTTTTTTTCGGATTAGTTCTGCTTCCCATCAAGCTCTCCACTGCAGAATGGACAGCTACTCAAACTTAAAAACCTCTGTGTAGAGCCATGAGCATGGCCGCACTGGAGGGACTCCAGCTCAGCTAATCCCATCCTGGGGGGTTCCCCGTGCTTGTGGAGCACAGCTCCTGTCACCAATTCCCTCTTTCCTGGGGATCTTCTGAGTGCTGATGAATACCTAAAGAGGACAGGGCCAGACTCTTTTCAGTCATGCCCAGTGACAGGACAAGAGGCAGAGGGCACAAACTAGAACCCAGGAGGTTCCATTTGAACAGGAAGGAGAAACTTCTTTGGTGTGAGGGTGCTGGAGGCCTGAAGCAGGTTGCCCAGACAGATTCTGGAGCTTCCTTCTCTGGAGAGCTTCCAACTTCGGCTGGTCATTGTGATGCTAGGCAAGCTACTGTGGGTGCTCCTGCTTTAGCAGGGGAGTTGGGCTAGATGATCCATTCCATCCTGACCATACTGGGATTTTGTGATTCCTATCAGGGGAAACTGTTGCCTTTTTTTTTTTCCTATGCTTCATTGAACCGCCAGATATTGAAGCCCTTTTTGCACCCCATTAACCCTCCCCACATCTCACCGTCAACCTCCAAGGACGTGATGCTCAGCAGTCCCTCATCCCTGCCATGTTCCTGCATCATGGAAAGGCCAGGAAGGAGTCACATGGCTCCTAGAACTGCCACTGCACTTGGGAAAGGCGGCATGTTGAAAGCAGGCAGCTTGAAATTTAATCCTGGGCTCTCCAATAGCTCACAGCCCCACGTGGGACCTGTCTGCCAGCAGTGAAGCCCAGCCAGGGTTATCACTACAGGCAGAGGATGACGGCTTGGCCAGACTCATGGGTAATGGCGGGGCCAGCTTTAATTGATGACCAGATCTGCTCTTCACCTGCTGACATGGGCACTGTGCCAGCCTGGTCCCCTTGCTCCCTCTCCAGCCCACTTCTGATGCTTGCACTTGGCCTGGGATGACTATGGAAAATAACTCTGAATTAATAACAAAATGTAAAATCATTACAAAATAAAAATAGAAATGTAACTACAAATGACAGTAATGTGATCAATAGCAATACAAGTGAAAATACTCTGTTAGAGAAGCACAGAGCACTTTCAGGCACACAGCTGGGGCAAACAAGAGAGAATGTCTCTTTCCCACTCCTCATTTTCTCCATGCTTGAGAGCAGAGCAGTGATGAGACCAGCTCTGGAGTCCTCAGCACAGCACAGATAGGGACCTGTTGGAGTAGGGCCAGAGGAGGCCACAGCTATGCTGGCAGGGCTGGAAGGGCTCTGCTGGGTGGCCAGGATGAGAGAGTTGGTCTTGTTCAAGGTGCAAAAGAGGAGGCTCCGGGGAGACCTTCTGGTGGCCTTTTGGGGCTTCAAGGGACCTAGAATAAAACTGGGCCCGTTTCCAGGCAGGGCCTGTTGTGAGATGATAAGGGGTGATGGTTTGAAACTGAAACAGGGAGATTCAGACTAGAGAGAAGGAAGAAATGTTTGACACTGAGTGTGGTGAGAACATGTCTCAGGTTGCCCAGAGAGGTGGTTGATGCCCCATCCCCAGAACCATTCCAGGTGAAGTGGTCTGGGGCTCTGAGCAACCTCTCTAGTTGCAGACGCTCCATATGCCTAAACCACATCTGCAAAGCTGCATTTACCCAGCAGCTTTTGAGGCTGAGTCCCTTCGGGGTTTACAAAACCAGGCTGTGCTGTCAACACTAGCAGTGAAATGTAAGGAAGAAGGTTTTTAAGCTCTGCAGGGTTCTGCAAAGCCCCAAAGGTATTTACATAAGGGGAACATCATTTGCTATTTCTCAGTCTTTGTTGGGCTTCCATGGGGCTTGCAGAGCCCATGCACACACCAGCTCTGAGGTTCACTGGTGAGATGTCCCTCATCTCCCCAAAAGAGTGTTGTGGAGAGGCTTGAGCTAAGGAGGCTTTTCCCACTGAATCACCATCTCACACTGGGAAGAGATCAACTGAACTGAGCCAACTGTAATTAAATTCAATTAAAACAGACATGGAGAGAGGGATGATGAGTTTTGCAGTAGTGTTGGACCTTGTGATACACTCTTGAGCTACACTCAGATCCTCCTGCCTCAAACTCTTGTTAAAGCACAAACCATTCCCCTAGAACTTATGTTAAGGGAGTGGGGACAAATCTTAGCTTCAGCACCATTCCTGAGTAGTACTTCCGTGTCTCAATTCTCCAGTCTCCAGTATCCACTCATGTTACTATCCTTGATGTCCTCACTCTCAGAATTCCTTCGTGGCAGAAAGGGCTGCTGTCCCTAAGAGGTTAAGTCATTTGCTCAAATCAGGAAAGAAGAGATTGCAGCTCATTCCTCCCAGACCCTCATGTTCAACAGCACAAACACTTCCCTTTGCACCTTGAATGATTCCCCAGTATACAATGCCACATGCAGGTGTCTGTATCCACTGAAGTGATTAATCCTAAATTTTCCAGTACCATCCTCTGCCTAGGATGACAACAACAGCCTTTTGGTCACGTTCATCATTGAGCCCATCCTGAAAGTTGTCACAGTGAACATCTTAAATCTAGTGAAAGTTTAAGGTGTATCCTCTGTCAAAATCCACAGGAGTTGACTCAAATTTCTACAACCAGAGCAAAGCACCAAGGAAGAATGAAGGAAGGGTCATTTCTGGGACATCAACAGATCAAGTTAAGACGAGGAAGGAACCCTGCACAGGTATGCAACTGGAGTGTGCCAAAGGATGTGTGACAGGGTATTACCATAGGGTATGCACTAGGCTATCACAGAATTCCATCATGGTGGGGGTTGGAAGGGACATCAAGGGATCATCTAGCCCAAGACCCCTGTTAAAGCAGGAACACCCAGAGGAGCCTGCCCAGCATCACAATGGCCAGGGGGGTTTGGAATCTCTCCAGAGAAGGACAGTCCACAACCTCCTCCAGGCCTCCAGCACCCTCACACCAAACAAGTTGTTCCTGATGTTCATATGGAACCTCCTGGGTTCCAGTTTGTGTTGCTTGCCATTTATCCTGTCACTGGACACCACTGGAAACAGTCTGGCCATACCCCCTTTCACTCCTGTCCTTTAGCTGTGGATCAGCATTGAGAAGATGGCCTCTCAGGCTGCTCTTCTTGAGACTCAACAGTCCCAGAGCTCTCAGCCTTTCCTCATCACAGAGATGCTCCAGGCCCCTCAACATCTTTGTAGCCTCTGCTGGACTCTCTCCAGTAGTTCCCTTTCTCTTTTTAACTGGTGACCTGTAATGGACCCAGGACTCCAGATGTGGCTGCTCCATGCGACAGTGGGAGAGAAGACCCTGCCTTAACCTGCTGGCCACACACTTCTTAAGTACTCCAGAAGACCATTTGTCTTCTTGGCCAGAAGAACACATTGGTGGTTTCAGCAGTGCTCTGCTGCTCTGTGTTGAGAGGTGCATTTTGTGGTGAGCTTTTTTCTTCATAAAGAGAAGGTATCAGCCTTCTGTTTGATGTGCTGTTGGCCATGGTTGCTAAGGGGAGCAGGGTACAATTACAGCCCCAATGATGTCCACTCTAATAATACCCTTGGCTTTGCATAGCTCAGCTGCAGACGCTGCTCTGCTATAAAGAGCACAGCCATTTCAACAGAGGAGTACTCCAACTTATGTTACATGAGGAGGGTTTGTGGCACGTTGTCTTATCACCCTCCCACCACAGTCTGGACATGCCAGTGGGTGAAACTATGACAAGCAAAACCCTCTCACAGCAGACTTTCAATTGATTAACAAAGAAAGTGTTTCTAGAGGGGTGAAGAAACCCCTGAGATGTTCTTGCATGACCTATCCACTCAAACTCCCTGACCCAGCCTGGTCCATCTCAAGGGCTTACACAGCCCTAGATCACTCCTTGTACCAAAAACCAAACCCAACTCAACACAGAGCAAAGCAAACTTAAACCTCCAGAGTCAGGGACTCACATGGTAATGTCTCTCCCAGGCCAACCAGCAATCCACCCTATGACTCTCCTTTCCACATCTCCCTTAAACATCCCAAAGAAGTTTGAAGTACCCAAACTCAAGACTAAGCCAAGATTTGGGACCATACAGATTGCAGTCTGAGGAGGGTAGATTCAGACTAGATATTAGGAAGAAGCTAATTGCAGTGAGGGTGGTAAGACACTGGAAAAGGTTGCCCAGAGATGCCCCCTCCCTGGAGAGAAGTTCTGACTGGGTGAGGCCTTGGGCAACTTGGTCCAGTATCCCTGCCCATGGCAGGCAAGTTGGAACTGGATGATCTTTAAGGCCCCTTCCAACCTAAAACATTTCATGAATCTATGGAAACACTGAGTGATAAATGCAAATCAGAGCTTTCCTGATAGATCTCAAAGTGGTGCAATGCCAGCTTGGGGGGATGGTCTGCAGAAATGCTGATGGCAGGAAGGGGGGTGATGTGACTTCATTTCTGTGCTGTGTCTGTTTTGGGATCAAAACAAGTCACCTGAGACAAGCCGTGAACACCTGCAGTCCCCCATGATGCTTGTTCTAAGGTCTGGAGGGGATGATGTCTATGGATACTGGCATGCTGGCAGGGCAGTTCAGTGGGCTAATACACTAATGCGTGAGACTCCCTGGTGGGGATGAGCTGTTTCCACCATGGTCCTGTGAGAAAGGGACAAACAGTTCTACAAAACAGGAGCAGCTGCTAGGAACAGGTCGAGGGGGTGCAAGGGATCTGTACCCAGGTGCCAGCAGAGCTGAGTTGGGGGGGGGTCAAGGCTGATCCTGATTTATCACACTCCAGCAGAGTAATTCCCCAGCTCACCGGTGCCCAGCAAGCCGAGCTCCTTACGTCCAGGGATCGGATTAGTCTGAAAGGTGCTAGAGTGACACAAATCCAGCTCTGCAGCAAGGGGTTTACTAAAGGTGGTTTGATTTTGTTTGGTTCAGGTTTTCTTTAATTAGTGGTGAATTACCTAGAAATGGTTGGTGGGAAATATATGATGGTGGAAGGGCCAGAACTGTAGTTGAGTAATCACAAAATGGTCTGGGTTAGAAGGGACTTGAAAAATTATGCAGCTCCAACCCCCCTGCCACAGGCTGGGTCACCTTCCACTAGACCAGAATCTTTATAAAGCCCAATCAATCTGGTTTTGAACAATTCCAGGAATGGGGCATCTCCCACCTCTCTGGGCAACCTGAGACAGGCTCTCACCACACTCACTCTCAAATATTCCTTCCCTTTCTCTACTCTAAATCTCCCTCTTTTAGTTCAAACCATCACTCCTTGGCCTGTCACAACAGGCCCTGAGAAAAAGTCTGTCTCCAGCATTCTTCTCAGTCTCTGTAATTACTGCAAGGCCACTGGAGCCTGAAAAAGCCCAACTCTCTCAGCCTGGCCTCCCAGCAGAGCCCTTCCAGCCCTGCCAGCATTGCTGTGGCCTCCTCTGGCTTGCTCCAATGGGTCCCTGTCTGTGCTGTGTGAGGACCCCATAGCTTGGCCCAGCAGTGCAGAGGGGTGGTCTCAGCAGAGCACAGCAGAGGGGCAGAATTGCCTCCCTGCCCCTGATGCCCATGCTGTTGGGGATCAGCCCAGAACAGGGCTGGCAGCTCTTCGTGCCAGCTCATGTCCAGCTTGGCACCCACCAGCACTCCACAGGGCTGCTCTCCAGCCCTTCAACCCCCAGTCTGGACTGACACTAGCAATTGCCTTGGCTATGTGTAGAACTTTGTATTTGGCCTTGTTGAACCTGATGACGTTCACATGGACCCACTTCTCAAGCTTCTGAGTTAAGAAGAAGATATGAAGATATCAGTATATATAGTATATATATATATATAGTATCCTCTTCATCTATTATCCAATATATCAATACCATCAATCCCCTTAATTCACATCTAGGTACCTGTAACAAGTCCTGCTTCATACCTACACCTCCAGCCAGGGCTACCAAGCCTGAATGCAAGACCAAAACTGCCAGCTTGGGGCTTGATCAGAGTACTTCATGGATCTTTGTGAATACATTTCTTTCCTTTTGAGTCAGAAAAAGAAACCGTGCCTGGAGATAGTCAAAATCCTTTACTATCAAAAAGGAAATGTTAAATTATTTAACTTCACACAGCATTTTGCTTTTGACCTGTACTGACCTGCCACCTTTTGCCCCACCAAGACATTCCTAAAAGATGTTCAGTTGGAGGTTGAGCAAATCCCTTTGGCACACATTTCCCTGCTCCAGTGGATGAACTCAGTCACCCGCACACCCTGCTCAGTCTTTGCATTTAATTTCTTCCAAGCTTTCCACAACAGACATCATGTTACCATCACGCTGAGACTAGCTACATGTTCCTGGGAAGCACTTTGGGGCTCTATGGAGGGAACAGATAAATTATTGATCCCACGTTCATGCTGTGAAGAGTTGAACAAGAAGCCAGTGGTCACTGCGCATGGCGCTGTGGAATAAATCAGTCTCTGTGATCTGTTGGTAGTGATGGAAATGGCTTCACAGAATTGTTTTGGATGGAAGACAACTTTAAGATCATCGAGTCCAACCATTAACCCAGCACTGTAGAGTCCACCATGATTTAGTAACCGTGACCCTCGGCAACATATCTAAGTGGCTTTCAAATCCCCCCCCAGGGATGGGGACTCCATCACTTTCCCCATCAGACTGTTTCAGGGCTTCACAACCCTTTTTAGGAGGATCATTCTTCATGTCCAACCTAAGCTTTCTCTGGTACAACTCGAGGATTTTCCCTCTTGTGCTATCACCTGCTACTTGGGAGAAGAGACCAACTCTCACCTGGTTCAAATCTCCTCTCAAGGAGTTGGTAGAGAGAAATAAGTTCTCCCTTCAGCCTCCTCTTCCCCAGGCGAAACAATTCCTGTTCCTTCAGCTGCTCTTCACAACACTTGTGCCTTAGACCCTTCACCAGCTTTGCTGCCCTTCTCTTAACCCACTCCAGCACCTCAGTGTCCTTTCCTGGGGTGAAGGGCCCAAAACTCAACACAGTATCAAGACAAAAATCACTTCCTGGTATACATGATAGGCAAATGTGCTGCTCTTGGGCATTCCATAGGACAGCTGAGAAAGAGCAGGAACAGGGTGAGATGCAGTATTAGAGATGCAGCCACAGCAGTGAGAGACACAAGAATAGACCTGCAACTTGGCAGAACTATCTCAAGTGACTTTATTGATTTTTTTATTATTATATTTTGCGGCTTATTTCTCAAAAGCCATCTTAGCCCAAACAAGTTACAGCCAGCAGGGACAGCACTCAAAGGATGATGTCCAACAAGAGGAAAAAGGGCAAGATGATGTGTCAAGAACTGCAGTGATGTTGAGGACCAAATGTGTGCAGAAAAGAGACACGAGACAAGAGCTTTATATGTGCCACATGACATGTGTGTGAGGTAATCAGAATCACTTTGGTTGGAAAAGTCTTTAAGATCAAGTCTAACCTTGACCCAGCACTGGCAAGTCCACCATGTTCTCCAACACCACATCTATTTACCAACATCATTTATCAACAGTCCTGGCTTACTGGAGAGGTCCCCAAAGACTGGAAGCTGCCAGTGTGATGTCCACCCACAAGAAGGGCTGGAAGGAGGAACCAGAAAACTACAGACCTGTCAGCCTGACCTCAGTGCCAGGCAAGGTCATGGAAAGGGTCATCTTGAGTGCCATCACAAAGCACCTACAGGATGGCCAAGGGATCAGGCCCATCCAGCATGGGTTTAGGAAGGGCAGGTCCTGCCTGACCAACCTGATCTCCTTTTATGATCAGGTTACCCATCTGGTGAATGTGGGGAAGGCTGTGGATGTAGTCTACCTG
>WAAF01011892.1:72778-113944 GCA_013400475.1 Tricholaema leucomelas
GGTTGTAGCCAGGTGGGGGTTGGTCTCTTCTCCCAGGCAAGCAGCAACAGAACAAGGGGACACAGTCTCAAGTTGTGCCGGGGGAGGTCTAGGCTGGATGTCAGGAGTAAGTTGTTTCCAGAGAGAGTGATTGACGTTGGAATGGGCTGCCCAGGGAGGTGGTGGAGTTGCCGTCCCTGGAGGTGTTCAAGAAAAGACTGGATGCCATGGCCTAGTTGACTGGTTAGGGCTGGGTGACAGGTTGGACTGGATAATCTTGGAGGTGTCTTCCAACCTAGCTGATCTTACGATTCTATGACCTACACAGCTTTTAAATCTTCCCAGGGGTGGTGACTCAATCACTGCCAACCACTCTAGAATGGCCAAATGCAAACACATATCAAACTAAGGATGGGAGTTCACGGTTTCAGCTCTACATGTCCTGCCTTCTTATAGGCAGAAAGATGGAAGGTCCATGCAACACCCTCCCCAGAAAGCAAACCCCCTACAGAGGGTGGTGGTACAGCAAAACATATTCCCCACAGTAGACCATAAGACAGGTAAGAGCAGTTGTGTTGCCTCATCATACACCACTTTCATAGACTAGGGATCAGAGCCATGCATTTTTTCTGCACTCCAACTTTGCTGTCACTGATGGTTTTGAAGCAGAACAACCAACCAATGCTGCGTATAACAATAAATAAGGCACCCAGAACAATCGGAAAAGGCACTCATTGTTTCAGTTTGGGCTGCAACCACAAAGCAAAACCAAGCCCTTCAGCCTTGTGATGCTACCAACAGCCTACTCAGGGACCACAGCTTAACTTGGTATCTCCAGTGCTGAAACTTCAGCCAAAAGGAACAGCAAACACCCTCCACTGTAAGACCCTCTGCTTTCACGTCTCTTCATGCCGGGGGAATGCTACCACGAGCAGCCCACTTATTTCACAGAGGGGTTCTGGCATGACATTCCGTATCTCCATCTACAGCTCATAATTTTATCTCATTACCTGCAACATGTTGAGGAGCAGACTCCGAAATTTGGTTCCCTCCACCATGAAAAGAGCCATTTTGTCACAGAGCTTGGCTGCTGTGGAAGCAAAGCTGCGGTCTGTCACTGCTTTCTGGTAGATGGTCTTCACTATCTCCCCCAGCATCTCCTCAGAGTTAGTAGAGTTCTGAGCCTCCTCCATGAAGGTGGTGAGCTTGGAGTCAACGTCGCTGCTGTTGTTCCTCATGCTGTTGAGGATTTCAATTAATTTGTCCATTTTGTTCTTTTCAGGATTGGTGGTTTCCACCGTGACTTCGTCCTGGTCCGTGAAAAGGGAAAGACAAGGCGTCTGTTACACAAGGAAAAAACAGATATATCAGCCCTTGTCCTTCCACAGATGGGAAAGGGGGAAGGGGGTTGGAGAGACAGACAAACAGACAGAGAAAAAGCAAAGCATCTTTTACAGGCACAACAGCCTCATCACAGTACAGAAAACCACAAGCCAACAAGTCCTGCCCCACCAATGTTCTCTTTTTCCATTCCCACCACACTCAATCCCACAGTCCTCCTTTCCCCCTCCCTCCCCCGCCCCCAGCTCTGGGAGGTGACAACTTCCAATACCTGAAGGGGGCTACAAGAAGGCTGGAGAGAGAGTGTTTACAAAGGCCTGCAGTGACAGAACAAGAGGCAATGGCTTCAAACTAGGGAAGAGTAGATTTAGGTTGGATATGAGGAACAGGTTCTTTACTATGAGAGAGTGCAACACTGGAACAGGTTGCCCAGGGATGTGGTTGAGGCCCCATCTCTGGAAATATTCTAAGTGAGGCTGGGCAGGGCTCAGTGCAACCTGATCTAGGTGAGGATCCCTGCTGACTGCAGAGAGAGTTGGACTGGATGACCTTTGGAGTCCTTTCCAACCCACACCATTCTATGATTCTAAGATGTTCTAGGAATGGTGGTTAAGCTTTGACCTCCTCTGACTGTCTTCAGCATCCTGGACAGGTTACAGGTGGAATTTACAGACATGGTGATAATGGACATTTTCCTTTAGCCTCTGGAAATTGCAGTGGTATGCAAAATGCCACCCCAATATCTGCCTTTTCCTGGCTACTTGATGATCTAAACGGAGATCAGAAATGTCCATGAATCCAGCATCAGAAAACTCTTAATATTTCCATCTCTTGGCTGCTACACTTCTCATTTTAAGTCACTGCTATATGATTTAGTACTACTTTTCAACTGTTAATTGCACATTGTCTACGTTCTCCCAGTGTAAAGCATGCATCCTGCTTGCTCTGGTCTACTCCCTTCTTCTCTTCCAGTGCAAGCTTCAAGTTTACTTTACATGACAAATCTGTACCCATTGCTCGGACAACCCCAAGATCAGCCAGAAGCTGGGAATTGTCCAAATCTTCAATTAGGAGGTCAGTTGTGTTGATATGCACCCAAGACTGTGTGTTTATGTGATGGGTTTCACATAAGGGGTAGAGTCCTGACCCTGGGGAAGAATAACCCTCTGCACCAGGACAGGTTAAGAGGTTGATCTGATGGAAGACAGCTCTGCAGAGATGGACCTGGAAGTTCTGGTGGACAAGAAGTTTGTGAAGGGCTAGCAATGTGCCTTTGTGGCCAAGAAGGCCAGTGGTCTTCTGGGGTAGCATTCAGAAGAGTGTGGCCAGCAGTCGAGGGAGGTTTTCTCCTCTCTGTACCCCAGTGAGGCCACATCTGGAGAATTGTGTCTAGTTCTGGGGGCTCCCTAGTTCAACAGAGACAGGGAACTACTGGAGAGAGTCCAGCAGAGGCTGCAAAGATGCAGCGGGACCTGGAGCATCACTGTGATGAGCAGCCCTACAGGGGATCTGATCAATGCTGATCCATAGCTAAGGGACAGGGGTCAAGAGGATGGGGCCAGACTCTTGTCAGCAGTGACCAGCAACAGGATAAGGGGCAATGGGCACAAACTGGAACTCAGGAGGTTCCATTTGAACAGAAGGAAAATCTTCTTTGGTGTGAGGGTGCTGGAGGCCTGGAGCAGGATGCCCAGAGAGGTTGTGGAGTCTCCTTCTCTGGAGAGATTCCAAACCTGGCTGGACATTGTGATCCCGGGCAAGCTGTTGTGGGTGCCCCTGCTTTGGCAGGAGGGATTGGACTGGATGATTCCCAGATGTCCCTTCCAACCCTCACTGTGTTGGGATCATGTGACAGCTTTGCAGGGAGAATATTAAAATGAAGGCTCTGCAAGTGTCTGCTGTACTTCCATTTGCTTTGAAGAACACAAAAATAAACTAAGAAATTCTCTTCCTCCCCCCTCATGCCACACACATAAATAGTAAATGCACATGCATTTGGAGGTTTGCATTTCCAGCGTGCACTCCCATGGAACTGTATACGTTCGGGTTATTTTCGCTATGGGTTTTGGAAATCTTTCTGGATGCACTTACCAGTCAGACAAAAGAATTTCAAGAGCAAGAATCTGAATTTCTCAAGGTGGGGGGCAGGGGGTGCAAATGGAGAGATATCATCTCAAAATTCCTCAGAAATCTGAATACTGTTTTCAGAAAGGATTTCTCCTCCGTCACTTGCACACGACAGTTCTGTTATTGTTGGGCAGTAGGGAGGAAGGGGGAAAGATAAGGGCCTTTCAATTCATTGCTGAGATAACTGGATATCAGCTTTTAAGTAACTGACTCCAACTGTTCAGCACTCAAGAAGTCAAAGCTCTGTCACTGTGGAGACAAAGTGCCTTTTTTTAGACCTCTTTGCAAAGCGGATGAGCTCTGCAGAGCACGAGGCAGTCAACTGAGATCGGCTGCCAGGCAAGGAGCACTGACACTGCTGCTCATGACTACAGCAGCCCCCCACAAGGGTCTTACAAGTGGGTAGGGGGAGAATTCCCCATGCTTCCTGGAGAATCGAATATGGTAGCACCTTCCTCATGTCCATGCCAGCCTCCCTCAAGGGCCTTAGAATGGGTAAGAGGACAATTCCCAGTTCTCCTCAGAGAACTCAAGCTGGTAGCACCTCGTTCTTGTCTACACCAGTCTGCCTCAAGGATCTTAGAATTGGTAGAGGGAGAGCATGTCTCCTAGAACAACAGGCTGAGAGATTCAGGTTGGTAGCCTGGAGAAAAGAAGGCTTCAGGGAGACCTCAGAACTGCATTTCCATATCTGAATATTCTACAGGAAGGCTGGGGAGGGGTTGTTTGGAAGGGCCTGTGGGGACAGGATGAGGGGCAACAATGGTTTGAAACTGGAGCAGGCCAGATTTAGTCTGGACATTAGGAGGAAGCTCTGCACAACGAAAGTTGTAAAATACTGGCAAAGGTTGCCTAGGGATGTGGTTGAGGGCCCATACCTGGAGACATCCAAAGTCAGATCTGATGTGGCCCTAGGCAGCCTGGTCTACTTGGATGGGGCCCTGCTGACTGCAGTGGGATTGGACAGATAATCTTTGAGGGTGTCTGCCAACCTAGTGTAATCTGTGAAACTGAGAATTTCCAGACCTCCTTAGAGACCTCAAGCTGGTATCAACCTCAACCAAGAAGCCAAGCTTAGCTATGTGTCAATAAGTGGCCTCCTGAAGAAGCACAAAGACACTTCAAGAGAAGTGCTGACACTGGAAAGTTAAGATAAATTGGGTGCATTCACAGAAAGGTCCCTTGAGCCCAGCCTGCCCTTATGGGGAATGGCCAACAGCCAGACTCCTGGGAGAAAGGGAATTCAAGGTTTCCCTAAGAAGTAATACCTTTTCTTTTAGTCTCCTCCTCAGTCTGTCTTTGGAAGACTGAAGCAAATTGATCTTGGGTCTCTCCCCGATGCGCTCGTGAATGCCGTCCTTCCTTTTGGGCTCTGACTCCTGGGTGTACTGCTGAGACTGCTTCTCCACGGCCTCTGGGCCTCGGTGTGCCTCCACGGGGATGTGCACGGTGCAGACAGAGGTGTCCTCAATTTTCAGGTTCTCAGTCTCTTTGGCGTTTCTGTGCGTTTCTTTGTCATTGGGTGAGTGTTTCTGGTTGTGGTGCCATCGCCGGTTCTGGCTGTAGCCGTGGTGGCCCGTCCTGCCTGAGGAATGGGGGGCCTGGCCTCCTTGGTAGACTTTCTGGTGGTCTCTGTTGTGTTTGGTGCCACTTTGCTGATGATCTGCGTGTTGCTGAGTCTTGTTCCCACCAGGAAGTCTCTGCTGTCGTCTGGAAAGTCAAGAGAAAGTTGTTTAGTTCACCCTTTCCTGCATGGTCCTGTTTGGTCAACACATCTGTCCCACCAGTCCGGCCCTTAGTGGGTGGGTTCTCTGGGTCTCCTTACCACAAAGAAGGAGGCAATTTCTTGGCATCTAATGCAGCCTAGTGCCAACTCATGCCTCCAGATCTATTTCAGTAATGGGAATATTTCAGCTGAAAGTTTTCATGAACACTAAGATAATGAGGCTTTGGTTCCCAGGAAGGTCACAGTATCACAGTATCACAGTATCACCAAGGTTGGAAGAGACCTCACAGATCATCAAGTCCAACCCTTCACCACAGAGCTCAAGGCTAGACCATGGCACCAAGTGCCATGTCCAACCTTGCCTTGAACAGCTCCAGGGACGGCGACTCCACCACCTCCCTGGGCAGCCCATTCCAGTATCCAATGACTCTCTCAGTGAAGAACTTTCTCCTCACCTCAAGCCTAAACTTCCCCCGGCGCAGCCTGAGGCTGTGTCCTCTCGTTCTGGCGCTGGCCACCTGAGAGAAGAGAGCAACCTCCTCCTGGCTACAACCACCCCTCAGGTAGTTGTAGACAGCAATAAGGTCACCCCTGAGCCTCCTCTTCTCCAGGCTAAACAATCCCAGCTCCCTCAGCCTCTCCTCGTAGGGCTTGTGCTCGAGGTCTCTCCTAGGAATCTATGTTTTCTGCGTTGCTTCCACACTGAACCAGGGGACACCTGGTTTAGTCCCTGCTGAGCAGCAGGAAGTCAGGCAAGCAAGAAATATGAAGAAATATCTCTTCCCAAAAACCAGAGGAGCTCCTCATACACTTGGCCTATAGGCATTGTTTGCTCCTTTTGCCTATCACTGCTGCTGTACCACCATGACAGTCTGCTGCACTGGTTTGCAGTGAAACCATTTAAAGTGTACCAGGAATTTTGAAATGAAGGGGGAAAAAAGTTAAAAGGAAATCACTGAGTAAAAGAGGTGTCCACACCAAACAGTTTCATTTGACCTTTCTTTATGCATG
This sequence comes from Tricholaema leucomelas, assembly GCA_013400475.1. Lineage (NCBI taxonomy): Eukaryota > Metazoa > Chordata > Aves > Piciformes > Lybiidae > Tricholaema lacrymosa > Tricholaema leucomelas. Next base: position 78,963 of record WAAF01011892.1, read on the forward strand.
GACGTCATCATTGCTACCCTGAGACAGGATGTGTACTTGGATGAAGAAACTGAGGATCATGCTTGCCTGTGGCAGCACAGGGAGCCAGGACCATTACCTCTGGACACGAGACTATATGAACACAGCTCCAAATAAGAAACACAGATATTTAACAGCTGCTAAATGGAGGAATTTTGACCAGAAGGATCATAGTAGTGCTGGTCCCCTTGCACTCAGCACTGGTGAGCTCACAATTCAAATATGGGGTTCAGTACTGGGCCACTCAGTACAAGAAGGGGCTGAGGGAGCTGGGATTGTTTAGCCTGGAGAAGAGGAGGCTCAGGGGAGACCTTATTGCTGTCTACAACTACCTGAGGGGTGGTTGTAGCCAGGGGGAGGTTGCTCTCTTCTCTCAGGTGGCCAGCGCCAGAACAAGAGGACACAGCCTCAGGCTACACCAGGGGAAATTTAGGCTTGAGGTGAGGAGAAAGTTCTTCACTGAGAGTCATTGGCTACTGGAATGGGCTGCCCAGGGAGGTGGTGGAGTCACCGTCCCTGGAGCTGTTCAAGGCAGGACTGGACGTGGCACTTGGTGCCACTGTCTAGCCTTGAGCTCTGTGGTAACAGGGTGGACTTGATGATCTGTGAGGTCTCTTCCAACCTTGGTGATACTGTGATACAGTGTGTATGAAATGTGAGCAAGGAGGCTGGTGAAGGGTCTAGAGCAGAAACATTGTGAGGAGCAGCTGAGGGGACTGGGGTTGTTCAGGCTAGAGAAAAGTAGGCTGAAAGAAGACCTCTCCAAAAGAAGGCTGGAGTTGGATGGCGGTTAGTCTGTTTTCGCAGGTAGCAAGTGACAGCACAAGAGGAAACAGCCTAGTTTAACATCAGGTACTATTCCTTCCCCAGGAGTGTTGCCTAGACACGGTAGAGGCTGCCCAGGGAGTTCCCAGCTTGGAGGGATTTAAAACCATGTAGCTGTGGTGCTGAGGGACATGGTATAACGGTGGGTGTGGCAGTGCTGGGTTAACAGTTGGACTTGATGATCTCAAAGGAATTTTTCAACCAAAACAATTCTGCTTGAGAGGTTACAGTGGATCAGAAGGGTAGAGCAAGTCCCCATGTGCTGGCCATAACCAGTAGACAAGATGGCAAGTCCTCCAAAAAAAACAGTGGTTGAGTGGGTGAAATGCCCTAGCAGCCTTGGACACCTCCGATTTCCATGCAGGCAGCAGCCACGGCTGCCTCACACAGAGAAGGAAGAGATGGAATGCCATCAACAAGGGTGTGAAGAAGATGAAGATACTCCTTGCAAGGGCTGCCTTCACCCAGCACAGCACAGGGTTAGCCCTAAACATGGCAGCATCTCTCTTTAACACTCAGCACTGCCTCTGAGAGAACGTGAAAAGCAGCAATGTCCAGCTCTTATAAGGCTGCTTGGAGGTTCACAGGAGACATCTCCCCAACATTGCCTGTTGAAACAGAGAAACAACTGGGAACACCGTGATGACCACAGCAATCTGCTTCTGTCCTGGTTTTGCAGCAGTTGTAATCTCCTGCTCAGTCTCACCTCCTGCCCCAGACCACAGCCTCCATTCAGATACAGATCAGCACTTTGTTTTGTTTTAATCAGCTGCACCAGTCCGTTGGGACAAAGGAGAGAATCAGAATCATTAAGGTTGTTTCCTGTGTCACCTGCCCTAGGTGACCCTGCTCTGGCAGGGGGTTGAACTGGATGATCTTTCAAGGTCCATTCTAACATTCTGTGATTTTCTGAAAAGACCTCTAAGAGCATCAACTCCAACTTCCTACCCAGCACCTCCTGGAATGTGTCCCAAAGTGTGTCTACACATTTCTTGAACACCTCCAGGCACGATGACTCCACCACCTCCCTGCACAGCCTGTTCCAATCCCTCACCACTCTTTCAGTAAAGAAACTCTTCTTAATGTCCAACCTAAAACTCCCTGGCACATCTTGAGGCCATTACCACTTGTCCTGTCATTAGTTACTTGGGAGAAGAATGAGAAGGATGAGACCATTCACAAACACATTTCAATGGTCAGCAGCTAAGCAGCCTCCAGTGTTGTCTGCCAAAGCCATTTGCCCATCAAATCTGTATTCCTTGGCACATCCAGGAGTTAAAAACCTATTTTCTGAGGCCAACTGGCTCTGAAGCTTTAAGTGTGAGGGCTGATGTTTGGGGAGCACAGGATGAAGAGGCTTGTTCGTGGTGGCAGTGGAAGGAATTTGTGTGTAGTCTCAGACCACCAGCCCTGTTTTTTTTCTGAGACACTCCACATGGGGATTTTCTTTTATTTCATTTCTATTTTTTTACTGCAAGTTGAATGGCAGGGAATTAAAAATGAAAAAAAAAAAAAAAAGAAGGAGAGGGCGGAAGCGTTCCTGTTTGCTGGAGCTTACAAGCATTTTATGAGTACAGATTCTCCACATCAAGTTTTCCTGGCATTTCTTCATTTCCTCTCAGTAACACAATCACATAAACTGCTTTGTAAAGAGCAGTGCTTATTAAAAGGGGGATGTCAAAATAAAAGTTAGTTAAAATCCCTTATCTAGTACTAAGCCCTCACATGCTTAAGTGTGCAGGAGCCTTGCTGATAGAATTTAGCCTTTGCTTTCTGTGGTTTTGCTCTCCTTCCCCCCTCACACATCTGAGTTTTAACTGTTTGGGTGCACTTTTAGTCTTGGGTTATAAAGCAGGAAGGCTGCTGCTGAATTTAGGTTGCAAATGTTGCACAGAAATGGCAAAAAGTTAGCATCATGGAACCATTAGGAGTGGAAGAGATCTTTAAGGTCATTGAGGCTAACCATTAACTCAGCACTTCCCAGTCCACCACTAAACCATGTCCCTTGGCACCACATCTGCACAGCTTTCAAGCCCTCCAGGGATGGGAACTCCACCACTGCCCTGGTCCGCACCTGGTCCACACCATGACAAGACTTTCAGGGAAGAAACTGTTCCTCATGTCCAACCTAAACCTCCCCTGGCACAACCTAGGTCTTATCCACTTGTCCTCTCACTTGTTCCTTGGGAACAGAACTGATCTCCACCTGGCTCCAACCTCCTCTAAGGCAGGTGTATAGAGCCCAAAGGTCTCCCCTCAACCTCCCTTTTCCACAGGCTAAATAACCCCAGGTCCTTCAGCCACTTCTCACAAGTCTTGCACACTGTCATCATGACCCTTTTATCAGCTTTGTTGTCCTTCTCTGGACATGCTCCAGACCCTCAACGTCCTTCTTGGAGTGAGGGGCCCAGAGCAGAATGCAGTATTCAAGATGCAGCCTTACCACTACCACATACAGGGGGACAAGCCCAGCCCTGGTCCTAGTTGCACCCAGACACAACTTTAATTTAAGCAGAGGCAAGGCACCACACCTGGAAGGGAGCTGGGAACCCACCTCTGCTGTAGACTCCTGCAAGAAATGTTTCTAAACGCTTTGTTTCTAAAGAACGATATTATAAACTGTTTCAGTTCAAGAGCAGTGAAAGAAAAAAAAACACCAGTCATCCCCCTCCCCACCACCAACCCCCCCAGACAAACAGTTAAGCCGATGTGGAATGCGCAAGATTTTTTGATTCGAGGCTTTTACAATAGGACAGGCAGCTCTGTCCCCAAGCAGGACAGCAAAAAGACAAGATCCACATGGTGAAGCAGAGCAAACACAAACTGAAACTCTGCAGTCACTGATCATAGGATGGAAAACACCAGATTTAAACAAGTTAGGGGGAAAAAAATGCAAAGAAATAAAAGGCAAAGGAAAGAGAATGGCAAACAAGAAGCAGCATCCATGACTTGGCAGCAAGCAGGACTCTAGACAATCATTCAGCATTCAGGCAAAACCTCATTTTGAGCTTTTATCTTCCCAGCATCCCAGTGAAGAAGAAAAGCCAAGATGAAACAGGACTCCGCAGTGAAGAGGAGCCAAAGCAGGAAGAACAAGGCCCAGATCTTAAAACCTTTTTTCAGCTGCACAGTGTTACTGTAAATCTAAGGAGTTGGTGTGAGCCATCCTTCCCTTCAGGTGTGACCAAGGTGCTGGTGAGACCAGGAGCACTGGGAAGAGGTAAGGATCAAGGCACCCCGCTGCACACATCTGATATTGATGTTGATAGAAACAACCTTGAACATGCTTGAGGGCAGCAATAGCCAAGATAGCAGCTTGGGGTGACCTGCCAAAGCTTCGGGAACCAGATGTAGGAACTCAAAGGCACTTCCCAACCCAGGCTTTTAGAGCTGTGATGCTGAAGGGAGGAAAAGCTGAATCTCACAGTAGCATCTCCAAAAAAAAAATCATAGAATGGTTTGGAGACCTTTAAAGAATGGAAGACACCTTTAAAGCTCTTCTAATCCACCCCCACTGCAGTCAGCAGAGGCATTTGCAACTAGAGTAGGTTGCTTACAGCCCCAGACAACTTTACTTGGAATCTTTTGAAGGATGGGGCATCTACCACCTCTCTGGGCAACAAGGACAATATTTCACCACCCTCAGCATGAACAACTTCTTTCCTCTCTCCAGTATAAATCTCTTCCTTCTCTTCCTTTTTCTTTTTCAGTTCAAAACCATTACAGCTTGTAGTTCACCCCTCAAACAGATTGCAGCTATGGGAAAACCATTCTTCTGTCCTTCTCTGTCCTTCCCTTGCTGTAGGGATACAGTGCCCAGAAGGAGACCATACTTCAGCTGCAAGGAGAAAAAGGTAGATAGCACAATGATCTCTCACCCCTTGATTCCATTTAGCTTTGAAAATCTGTTTTCACTTCAAAGGCCAAATTCTGATTCAGCTACAAACTCCCCCTGATTTCAGTGGGGGATTTGGCCACTGGTCAATGTGGAAATTAAAGGGACATCCAAAGTCACAAAGAAACTGCCAAAGGACTAAAACCCAATGGGAGACAGTCAGGGCTGCCAAGCTGGAAATAGGATTGTATTGCTTCTGCTATTGTTTCTCTCTCCCATTTTTTTGTCTACTTAATTAACAAAATGAGATACCTTTCAACAGAATTTAGATCTGACAAATGTCTGCTGTGTTGGAGGAGCCCACGCAAACAACTCTAAGGCTTCAGCTGTCTGGGTGATTACCAGCGTACGTGCTCAGAAAGACGTGGTTCCTGCAAGGTTTCGCTCCAGCCTTTGCTCCCAAGGAAAGGGGCTGGAAGGCACAACGCTGGGGAAAATAACTCCAGACACGTGGACAGCTGTGGTCTAAAACACAGTTGCTCTGTCCTGTCAACCTTGCTCCAAGCGAGACAAGTCCTCCCAGAGCCCCCACCATTCGTCTGGCATGTGGAGAGCCAGAGGACACCACGGGGTTACATTCTCCTGCTGGTTGCATGGAGATCTGGTTGAGCAATTCTTACAAATACTGGTGGTACTTGTAGGTATTTGAGGAGGCTGAGGTGTGACCTTCTGGCTCTCTACAGCTCCCTGAAAGGAGGTTAGAGCCACGTGGGGGAGGTCAGTTTCTTCTCCCATGGAAAAAGTGGTAGGACAAGAGGAAATGGCCTCAAGTTGCACCACAGAAGGTTTAGATTTGACACGAGGAACAATTTCTTCCCCAGAAGAGATGCCAAGGCCTAGACCAGGCTGCCCAGGGCAATGGTGGAGTCCCCATCCCTGGAGAGATTTTAGAAGAACAAATTGGTGTGTTGCTGAGTGACACAGTTTAGTGCTGGCAGCGCTGGGTTAATGGTTGGACTCTGATCTTAAAGGTGTCTTTTGACCTAACCAGATCTTGATTCTAGGTATCTACATCTCCAACGGCACTTGGACATTTACCCTCCAGTGCAGAGCAACCTGTGCAGCTACGTGGAACAAGATCCCATATGTGGCCTCAGGGATCCCAATCCTGTCCAGATGCTCTGGACATCTTGCCTTTGAAGATGCTGGAAATCACACTTGCCCTCAATTCTAGGCACCTGTCCCAAGGGACAAACCCTTTGGGGCATGCTAAGCTCCTTACAGGGGAGGGATGCTGAGCTTGTCTTGCTTTTGTGCAAAGCCTCTTGCCTGGTGGGCATGGCTAGTTCCACTCAGCCGTTTATGACTCATTTTGACTTCCAGCTGCTGAGGCAAAAGATTGAGAATGAAGAGCAGTGCCATGGCCAAAGTCAAACCTTCTGCATTCCCTTCACCCTTTTGGTGCTGGAATTAAAACTTTCCTCACTGTGTTCTGCAAGCAGAAAGTTTTTATCCAGTCTTTCCTCTGCCCAGGCAGAATCTCTTCTGTGCTCTAGAAACAGGTCCAGGAATATGATGCTTCCATGACTTAGGTCTTGGAAGTATCTCACGGTGAGCTTTGCTATTAATATGCTTTTAATCAATTATCAATCACCATTAAAAGGGGTAGATAGATGTCTGCTACAGACTCTGTGGGACCTTTTGCTCCCATGAGGATTCCAATTCCTCCAGGCTTACCCTTTCTCAACTAAGCATATTTCAGCCAGACCACAGGTTTCACCTTGCATGATGCAGCTCCACAAATACCTCCCCACCAAGCAGGTGCTGCTGGAGGGATCTGAGCACCACAATGCTGCTGTGGCTAAAATTCCCAGTATCACTAACTCTGAAGACCTAAAGGACACCACGGTCCAAACTGGAGGGCCTGAAGGATCCCAGTTAGGAGCTGGTGCAATTTCATATCATAGGGTATATTGTTTTCAATGTAATGAAGAAAAGGTCTGAACTTCTACTTTAGAGGATATCCCTCTAAAGGATCTACTTTAGATTGATATCCCTCAGAAGTGTTCCTCACCAAGCCACCAAGGCACCCTGATGTTTGACACTCATGTAGTGATAACTCAGTGTTACCTCAGTGCAGGGAGCACTGCAGACCAGCCAGGGCCTTTCTCTACCCTGGTGTGGACTGGGAGTGTGAAACACTCACATAAGCTTGACAGTTCCACACAATTTAATAAAAAACCTCAAACCCCCACAGACAGCAACAAGGACCAGCTCTGAAGATGAACACAGGACTTCTGTCTGTTTTCTCTTTGGCTTTCTCTCTCAAAATGGTTTCGCTTGGCTCCAGTTTCATTTTTGTTTGCATTCTTCTCAGATGAGAAGGGAACAAGATGTCATGTTCACTCTTGAAAACTAAAATTAAGTTATTCACACTTCTTCTGTGCCTTTCTGTCACTAGGGTTAAAAAGTCTGCCCAAATCAGCCCATGCATCTGAATGGACACAGCATTTTGGAAGCACAGAAAATCCGTCTGTTGAAACGGTGATCAGGGTCTAGAAGTCATTTTGAAGAGTTGAGATATAACATGTGCTTTAGGTCCCACACATAGGCATCCTTGAAAATGAACTCCAGAAGACAAGCTCAGCCAAGGAAAACAAGGCTGTAAGGGTAGAGATGTTCTTGGTGAGGCTCACAGCACCAGGTACTGGGAAAAGCATTATGCGACCTTCATATCTGCCTAACTGGGCACAAGTCCTCTCCTCACCACTTTAGTCTCAGAGTACAGCAGCTGCTGCATATTCTCCCTTAGTCCTGGACATCATTCCTGTCTTTGTTAGAGATGCTTTTCTGCTTGGCCTTCACAACATAACTAGGTTCACTATAAATCAACTGTTTTTTGCAGTTAGTGTGGTGAGACCCTGGTCCAGGTTGCCCACAGAGGTGTGAGACGTCCATCCCTGGTAACATTCCAGATCAGGTTGGACAGGACTCTGACCAATCTGCTTTAATTGCAGATGCATGATCTAGATGCAACTGCATGAGGTTAACAAGTCGAAGTGCAAGGTCCTGCATCTGGGAAAGGTCAACCCCATACACCAGCCCAGCCTGGGTGCAGAATGGGTTGAAAGCAGGCCTGAAGAAAGAGACTTGGGAGTGTTGGGTGCTGAGAAGCTCTCCAGGAGCCAGCAGTGCCCTCATGCAGCCCAGAAGGCAGCTGTGTGCTGGCTGCATCCAGAGGAGTGTGGGAAGCAGGGCAAGAGAGGGGATTCTGCCCCTTGACTCTGCTCTGCTGAGACCCCACCTCCAATCCTGCCTCCAGTTCTGGTGTTGCCAGCAGAAGAAGGACACTGAGATGTTGGGGTGAGTCCAGAGGAGTACCACAAGGATAATCCAAGGGTTGGAGCACCTCTGCTATGAGGACAGGCTGAGGGGGCTGGAGTTGTCCAGATTAGAGAACAGAGGACTCCAAGGGGACCTCAGAGCTGCCTTCCCATACCAGAAAGGATCCTCCAGGAAGGCTACAGAGAGGCTGTTCATGAGGGTGTATAGAGACAGAGCAAGGGGGAATGGTTTCAAGCTGAGGGAGAGCAGGGTTAGATTTGATCTTAGGAGGAAGTTTTTCAGCACGAGAGTGGTGAGACTGGAGTAGGTTGCCCAGGGAGATTGTGGATGCCTCCTCTCTGGGGGTGTCCAAAGCCAGGTTAGATGAGGCCTTGAGCATCTGTGTCTGTTTGAGGCGTCCCTGCCTATGGATGGGAGGTTGGAGTAGATGATCTCTGAGGTCCATTCCGACCTAAGCCATTCTATGATTCTTAAGATTTCCCTGCTCACTGCAGGGGTCTGAATTAGATAATATTTGAAAACCCCTTCCTACCCAAACTATTCTGTTTCTGTCATTCTGTGACTGAAGGGTTTCCCATAGGGACATCCAGAGTGCTCACGCAATAATGCATCCAAAAATAGGTGTAGGGTTGTCACAGAGCATAGTTTGTCCTGGGATGTGCTGTTCTCTGTACAGCATGCAGACTAATTGGGCCAAACACAGAAATGGACTTGATTTCTCCCTCTGCCTTCCTTCAGCATTGCTTCACACTTCTGGTGTCCACCACTTCTCCCACCACACCTTAACTATGGGACCACCAGTCTGCAGGACATGGCAAGAAGTCCACTGGAACAGACTTAGGAAAGCACCAAAGAGCAAACTTGCTACTGCTGAAGTCCTATGAACATCCTCACATGCTGCAATGCTTGGCTGCACAGGCTGCCTGAGTCAGCTCTTTTCTTCTAAGCTTCATGGAAATGAATCTTCAGGAGGACTTTAAGTAGTTGTTTTGCAACACCAGCTTGGGAAAGAAATCCCAAGTACAGATGGCATGCTAGATAGCTTCAAACCAGCTCTTTAAATGCTTTGCTGGATCTCCCACAAATCATTAGGGATGTCCAGATGGAGGCCCTTGTTGCACATAGTGGGCAACCAGCTAGGAAGACACCCCCTGGACTTCAAGGCTGACTGCCCAGACTGGTGGAGAAATCACTGCAGTGATTTCACAGAGAAATTGCTTGGAAATGGTTCTCTTCATAAATTGCATTACTTGGAATTCCTGTTTTTGGAGTCCTAGCATACTGTAAACACAATTGCAAAAGTGAGATGAAAAACCAAAGGAAAATATGGTGACAAAGGACCAGACCCAGTGGAGCTGCAATAGCTTAAACCTTGAAGGATGCAACCACAAGACGCAGAGCTGCCCAAAAATCTGCTGAGTGCAGATGCAAGCTGAATGACCAGTAAGAATGTGACTGGCATGAGTATAGATTCATTTTTTACTGCTTTGCAATAAAAGAGCTTAAAATTCAGACTCCAGGCTGCCTTTTTTAAAAATACACTGAGCCCAAGATCTGATAATCCTCCAAGAGATATAAACTTTAAACCCGTGCCAAGATGCATAGACACAGCCCACCACCACCCCTCCATGGTCCTGTCCCTCAAGACACATCCTAAATAGTCTGTACAAGCTCCCACCTGCTGCCTTTTTGTTCAGCTGTCTTCCTTTAGACCTCTGTGACTCTTTGACCTGCAGCAAGAAGACATCCCAGTTTTTTTTCCATGTCCTATTTATACCAGTGTTTTCTAGTGAAGAAATAAACGGCTTTCCTGTAGAAGCTGAGGCAAGATTTGACAGGATCTCTTAACAGCTGTCCAGATATATGAGATGACTCAAAATCAATGGCAAGCAATTACTTCCAACGTGGGGACCTGGTAAAACACCAAGCCAAGACGCTGAGATGCTTTGGACTGATGGGTGCCAGAGGTCTTTATCAAATATATTAACGTTTACCCAAGTCCATTCCAATGTCCAAAGAAGAGTTGTTTCTTTTTGACCCCATTTATTCCTCCTCTCTCATGCTACCCATAATGTCCATATGGATGTGCTGAGCTGTGGCAGTCTGATCCACTCAGATTTTTATCTCCTTTCTCTGTGATGGGTTTCCATCAGTTTGGATGGGAACATGCTGCTTGAGGAGAAGCACATAGCTGGGTCACCTCCTCCAGTAGCTGTTGGCCCTTCTACTTGGGGAACAATATGTCCAGCTTTAATCAGATTGATCAGAAGTCTGGAACACTTCTGCTAGGAGGCCACGCTGAGAGAGCTGGGCCTGTTCAGCCTGGAGAAGAGAAGGCTCCAGGGAGATGTTCTGGTGGCCTTTCAGTGCTTCAAGGGGCCCAGAAGAAGGATGAGGACAATCTTTTCAGCTGGGCCTGTTGTGACAGGACAAGGGGTGATGGTTCAAACTAAAAGAGGGGAGATTTACACACCATAGAGATGGAAGAAATGTTTTATGCTGAGGGTGGTGAGACCCTACCCCAGGTTGCCCAGAGATACGGTAGACACCCCACCCCTGCAAATATTCCATGCCAGGTTGGACGAGACTGAAAAATTTGATCTAGTTGCAGATGTCCCTGCTGAACTGCAGGGGGACTGGACTAGATGCCCTTTACAGGTCCCTTCCAACCCCAACCATTCTATGATCCATACCACGTGCACAATGCTGGGGATGGATAGAGCAACATTGGTTTAAATGAAAGAAAGAAGCCTGTTGTCCCTTTGTGCCCTGGAGGGTGTTACGCTAAATAAAGACATTATCAGGGATCCAGCAGATAGTCAGCTCTTTCATGCCTGTTAATGACCTGTCCAATGAATCTAAGAGCTCTCTTTCCCACAGATGGTCCCTTGGAGACAGACTGCTGTGGCTTTGGTAGGAATAAATGGAAACAAAACAGTTAACAAATATCCAAAAATAGAGTGTAAGTTACCTTCTTTCTCTTCTCTTTTTTTTTTTTTCTTTTTTAATATGGAGATGAAAAATCCCTGGGTGATTTACATGCCAGCAGAGATATTAGCTGCACATAATAGATGCAATATTTTTAATACTAATATTTTGAGCTGAGACAAGAGAGGGAATGGAAAGTATTTCCAGTGCCTTGACTTCTTTATTTTGCAAACATCAGTTGCTAACTGGGATCAGACAGAAATATTGTTTCTGCAACAAGAGTCCAAACAACTCAAGCTGGCAACTCCTTCACACACTAACCATGCCAGGAGGCCTTGCAGAGCTTCAGTGTGTTGCTCCCTCCCAAGTCTCCCAACTTGGGCTTGCAGGGAGAAGAAGCAAATCCTGTGTTCTCCTGCCTTGGCAGTCACCACCCAAACTGTGCAGTCACACTGCTGAATTCTTGCTGAGCTTCTTCAAATGGGCTGGGTCCTGTGGAAAGATCTTTTGTGACACAGAGGATGTCATAACATCTTTTTTTTACCCATCAGAAAGATCAGTCTCTGCTTGCCCCTACTTCTCAGTTCAGTTTCACAGAATGCATCAGGCTGGAAGGGACCCTCAAAGGTCATCTTGTCCAACCCCCCTGCAGTCAACTGAGACACCTCAAACTACATCAGGCTGCCCAGGGCCTCACTGAATCTGATACTAAATCTTGCCAGGGATGGGGCCTCAACCACATCCCTGGGCAACCTGTTCCAGTATTTCACCTGATGTCCAAGAGGAAGACTTCCTCCTGATGTCCAGTCTCAATCTGCCCTGCTCCAGATTTAAACCACTGTTCCTTGTCCTGTCACAACAAGCCCTTCTAAACAGTCCTTCCCCGGCCTTCCTCGAGATCCCCATCAGATACTGAAATGCAGTTCTAAGGTCTCTCTGGAGCCTTCTCTTCTCCAGTCTAAACAACCCCAAACCTCTCAGCCTGTCTTCCAAGGAAAGGTGCTCCAGCCCTTTGTGGACCTGCGCCAGCAAGTCCATGTCTCTCTTGTCTTGGGGGTCCTATAGCTGGATGTAGTTGCCAGATAGATAACTTTGGAGAGCAATCTGGCAGCAGAAAGCTGTTGGTGATCTTACAAGTGATCACCAACAAGTGCATATTTATACTGAAGGATGGAAAGCAGGTGAAAGAAACAAGTTGTCTCACTCCTTAACTGCTCTAGCAACCAGCTGCTGAAAACAACCTCCAAGAACTCATGCTAACAAACAACATGCAGATGGAGAAACCCATTTCCAGTGCTGAGGAGCCATGCAGGAAACACTCCACCAAAGAGAAAGCCATTTCAATAACAGATCAGTTTCCTAGTGCAGAGGAACCTGCCACTATATTTCCTTCCCTCAATTCTGGGCGGCTGAAATAGCATCACGTAGACGGTCTGTGTTTCACACTGCAGGATACTAAGAGAGCAGCCTTGAAAGAGAGTCTCATGGGTAATGGGGTTTGCACATAGGAGAACCTGGTGGTCATGAGTTCATTGCAAGATTTGTGTTGGGGAAGGTCCATCCACAGTCCCTCCTCTCCCTTCTGCCTTGATCTTCTCCTAGGGAAAGGGGAGATGCTGAGAGAAGCCCTGTATCAGAAAGCATTTGGAGAGAGATGGACAACAAAATACAGCAGGGTTTCATCTCTGGCTGTCTTCCCTGGGGACAGTTCATGCATTGTTTCCCTGTGACTCTTCCTACAGCCAACTGTCCCAACAGCACCTCACACTTGCCTACGTGACAAGCATTTTCCTGCCAGGTTGGTTAAAAATAAGTAAGTCACAAAATCAGCTACCAAAGCAACACCAATACAATCTGGTGGTGGGCCACAAAAATGATGGTACGACTGGAAGGGCTCTGCTGGGAGGCCAGGCTGAGAGAGCTGGGTTGTTCAGGCTGGGAGACCTATGGTTGGCTTTCGGTGCTTCAAGTGGCCTAGAAAAAAGCTGGGGACAGGCTTTTTCTCAAGGCTTGTTGTGACAGGACAAGGGGTGATGGGTGGCAACTAAAAGAGGTTTGTTTCTCAAAAAAAAAATTAAAAAAAAAATTGTTTGTCAAAAGGGTTATCAAGCACTGGAAAATGCTGCCCAGGGAAGTCATGGAATCCTCATCCCTGGAGGGACTGAAAAAGACATTCAGACTTGAGAGAAGGAAGAAATGTTTGACTTTGAGTAGTGAAAACACCACCATAGGTTATTCAGAGAGATGGTAGATGCCCCATCCCCAGAAACACAACAGGTCAGGTTGGACCCAACTCTGAGTAACCTGCTCTAGTTGCAGTGTCCCTGCTGACTGCAGGGGGGTTGGACTAAATGACCTTCAGAGATCTCTTCCTACTCAAACCACTCTATCATTCTGTGATTCTATGATACCACAGCAGGCACTGCTGAGCATTTCTGTTGATGGTCTTGCTTTCAAAACAGCAAAACCTGTTTTAAATGCTGACTCCCACTTTACTGAAGACAACTGAACACCTAAGGTAGTGCTCAACAGGGACTTAGCCCACAGGCACAGCCACATGAGCACTTGAACTGTGATGACACAAAAAGAAGTGTGGTTCAAAATACAGAAAAGGAGATACTTCTTCACATAATGCACAGTTAAACTGTGGAGCTATGCTGTAAGAGATATGGGCACCAGTTTACATGAGTTCAAAAAGCACTTTGCCCATAGAAGGAAATCCATCAGGAGCTACTGGACAGAAAGGTGAGCAGATGTAGTCCCACAGATCTTCCAAATGTTAATTCTTGGAGAATCACAGAATCACAGAATGGGCTGGGTTGGAGAGGACCTCCAAAGGTCAACTAGTCCAACTGCCTCTGCAGTAAGCAGAGGCATCCTCAACTAGATCAAGCTGCCCAGAGCTCTGTGCAGCTTCATTTTGAGTATCTCCAGGGATGGGACCCCAACCATATCCCCAGGCAACCTGTTCCAGTGTTCCACCACCTTCGTGGTAAAGAACTTGTTCCTAACATCCAAATGGTTTTGGTTGAAAAGGAACCTCAAGATCTTCAAGCTAAATCATTAAGAAGAAGAGAACACTGCCAATAAGAGGCATGACATATGCACAGGATGCTCTTCTCACACTCCTCTGGGTGTCCCTTACTGGTCACCCACCCAGGTGATCTGGTATAACTCATCACAGCTCTTCTCATGCTCTTACTAACTTTCCAATCAGTTCCAGCACACCACTAGCATATGAAAGACTTCTGTTCCTCTGCTGAAACAGGATGACATGAGAACCATAAGATAAGTGAGTTATCTCCATAAGATGAGTTATCTCCCAGCTGGGTGGAGGGACTCTGCTCCCACAGCCAGCGGCACGCACAGGCAATTACCACTGCCCGCCTCACGTGCCCTAATTCATTAAGCCACAGTAATACAATCACCCAGCTGAGCCCTTTTAGGAACAAACCACCAAGACAATATTGTCCTCTGGGGACCTGTAGTTCACAGAATTAATTTAGTGTAATAACTCCCAGTGATGTTGTGGACAATCAAACCAAAAGAACTTATGATCTCTCTCTAAATTGTCTGTAAACAACTCCTTGGCTGATGCCCTGCCACCACCAGCTCTGCTTCAGCAGCTGGGGCAAGTGCTGACTCTTCACTTAGGACCTTCATGCCTATGAGCACTTAAGCCTTGAGGAACACCAAAGTTGGTGACAGGTCTAGGGCACAAGTCTTGTAAGGAGCAGATGAAGGAACAGGGGTTGATCAGCCTGGAGAAAAAAGACTGAAGTGGGATCTTCTGGCTCTCTCCATCTCTGTGAAAGGAGGCTGGAGCCAAGTGGGGCTCAGCCTCTTCTTCCAAATAACAAGTCATACAATAGAGTCATGTCAGGGGAGATTTAGATTGGACATGAGGAACAAATTTGTTTCTCAAAAGAGTTATCAAGCACTGGAAAATGCTGCCCAGGGAAGTCATGGAATCCTCATCCCTGGAGGGACTGAAAAAACTCTGGGGCTTCTAAAGATGTGGTGCTGAAGATGGACTTGGCAGTGCTGGGTTAGCAGATAAAATTCATGATTTTAAAAGTCTCCTGCAACCTAAATGACTATGATTTTATGAACCTCATCATGGTCCAGCACTTGAATAAGGAGTTCTTCACATTGTTTTGCAAGATAGTCAGTTTCAGTGGGTGCAGCTTCATTAGTCATATGGTTTAGTTTTAGGCAGTCCTGTGAGAAACAGGGAGTTGGACTTGATGATCCTTCCCTGGAGGAAGGGATCCCCCTCCCTGGAAGTGGTCAAGGCCAGGCTGGATGAGCCCTTGAGCAATCTTCTCTAGTGGAGGGTGTCCCTGCCCACAGCAAGGGGGTTGGAACAAGATGATCTTTAAGGTCCCTTCCAACCCACACTATTCTATGAATCGACAAATCTATGAATCCTGATCAGGGCCTTCTAAGTCACGATACATTGATTCCTCTTGAAGACACACCTCTGTTGAGGCTGCTCCTGAAAATGTGGCCTATCCTTCAGGCTCACAGTTTCTAAGCCTTAATAAGCAGGACAGTGACTATTATTTTAACAGCACCTCTGCTTCGGTGCTATCAGCTGCCTGGAAGACATTTTTGCCTTGTTGCACTCCCAATACCATGATCTAGCTAGATGTTCCTCATTACCACAGGCATACACCTTACCAAAGACATGACTTTTGTCCTGAAAAAGAGAAAAAAAAAAATTGATCCTGAGTTTCCTTAGAAGAGCCCTCTCACCAACAGCAGCTTCTCACAGCTCACCAAATCTGCACTCTGCTCTGCATGAATGGCCATGACATCCCTGGTGCATTAGGGATATTCACTCTGAAACTAGGACACTGTCTCTGTGGTGGCTCCAGTAACCACCATCAGCTTGCAGGAGAGCATGAAGAAGACAGGTCCATAAGGAGTAGCATGAAAACCTGACTTCCAGATGCAGCTTCAGAGGTTCAGACCCTTGTGCCATTGAACTTAATTAACTTTACTTGGGAAAACATTGTGGAGGCTTCTCTGAAAGCATTCAGAATCAGACTGAATGGAGCTTTGAGCAACTCGGTCTAGTGGAAGGTGTCCCTGCCTTTGGTGAAGAGGTTGGAACTGGATGATCTGTAAGGTCCCTTCCAACCCAAACCATTCTACGAATCTATGTAGTCCTACTGAGAAGTAAAAGGGTATTCCAACGTTTTAAATTCCCTCCCTTCCCTCTCTTCCTTCTGCTCCAACACCATTTGCTGTGCTTACTAAGAGCACTGCAAACCATGTGAATGATGGCTTAGAAGTGACTCTTAAAGGCCATTTAGTCATTTAGCATGGGGCTAGTTTTCAGCAAAAAGCCAGTCAGTCCATCCCAAACGTTTTGCTTTGTTCCAGCTAGGCACAGGACTACAGCACTAAAATAAGGCCTTGATGTTGTTGCTTTCTTTAATAAACATCCTCTCCTCTGCCTGCAAAACCTCCAGTGACTGTCCCTGGCAAAACAAAAGACATTTTCTGCATTGTTTTCAGCTCTCTTCCTTTCTGAAGACCTCAATTAAGATGGTGAAAAAGCAATGTTGGCACCACAGGCCTAATTATGCACTCATTCCCATTCACTTGCCCAGCAGGAGAGGTTTGCCCTGCTGACCTCTGACAGCAGCCTTCCAAGGCTTCTCCAAAAACTCTGCAGCCTTAAACCTGACACCTTCACGTAGGCCATGAAATGCCCTTGCTCAAGCCTTTGCCCACAACAGCTTGCCTCCTGAGAAGCACAGGGCAAGGGACACTCCTCTGGATGCATTTGTATTCCCAGAATCACAGAATGTTAGAGGTTGGAAGGGACCTCCAGAAATCATCCAGTCCGACCTCCCCCCCACCCCCAACACAGGCAGGATCACCCAGAGTAGTCCACACAGGAATGCATCCAGGTGGGTTTTGAAAGCCTCCAGAGAAGGAGACTCCTAACCCTCTCTGAACAGTCTGTTCCAGTTCTCTGTAACTCTCACAGTAAGGGAATTTTCTCCTCATGGTGATTTGAAACCTTCTGTGTTTAAGTCTGTACCTGTTGCTCCTTGTCTTGTTACTTCACATCATGGAAAAGAGATTGGCCCCCTCCACTTGACACTCACCCCCCAGGTATCTGTACACACTAGTCAGATCCCCTCTCAGCCTTTTCCTCTCAAGACTAAACAGTGGCAGGTCACTCACTCTCTCTTCACAGGGGAGATGCTCAAGTCTCCTAACCATTCGAATGGCTCTCCATTGGCCTCTCTCCATCAGATTCCTGTGTCTCTTGAACTGGGGAGCCCAAAACTGGACACAGTATTCCAGGTGTGGTCTCACCAGGGCAGAGTATAGGAGAGCAGAACCTCCCTACACTTGCTGGACACACATTTCTTCATGTAATTCTGCTGGCCATGAATAGATGTGCTTGGGAGAGGCTCTTGAAATGGTGCAAGCCTCCAAGACAGTGTGAAAATCACATGAATGCAGGCTGTTGGCTCATTGTAGAGGGTTTTCAAAGCAAGACCTTCCACGGCACTGTCCTGAGGAATAGACTTTTGCCAGCAGTCTTCCCAACACAAAAACTACCTCGCTTGAAGGAGACAGGTGCCAAGTGGTCTCTAAATCAGAAGGACATGGATTTGAGAGATGACCACTCACCGGCTAAGGGATTGGCTAGAGGGCTGCTGTCACAGAATCACAGCATTATTGAGGTTCTGACATCAACAAGTACAGCCTGTGACCTAACGCCGCCACATTGACCGGACCATGTCACTAAGTGCCACACACAGTCTTTCCTTAAACACCTCCTTCCCTGGGCAGCCCACTCCAGTGTCTAATTACCCTTTCTGTGGCTAAACCTCCTCGGTGCAGCTTCAGACCATGCCCTCTCCTCTTGTCACCTCCCAAAGAGGTGTGATCAATGGTTGATACCTAAATAGAGACCAGTGATGAGCAGTGTCTCTCAGGGAGCAATATCAAGTCCAGTGCTGTTTACATCTTTATCAGTGAAATGGGCAGTAGGGTTGAGACACCCTCAGCAAGTTTGTGGATGACACCAAGCGGTGTGATGTGGTTGGCACACTGCAGGGAAGGGATATTATCCAGAGGAACCTAGACAGGCTTGAGACAAGGGCCCAAGCCAACCTCATGAAATCCAACAAGGCTAAGTGCAAGATCCTACACCTAAGTCAGGGCAACGCCAAGCACAAATATAGTCTGGGTGTCAAGTGGATTGAGAGCAGACTTGCAGAGGACTTGGAGGTGCTGGTGAATGAGGATCTTGACATGAGCTAGCAGTGTGCACTGGCAGCCCAAAAAGCCAACCATATCTTGAGCTGCATCAAATATATGTGGTCAGCAGGTCAAGAAAGGTCATTCTGCCCCTCTGTCTCCACCACTCTTCTGCAAAACCTGGGACAGGCTCTCAGCACACTTACCACAAACAATTTCTTCCTCCTCTCCATTCTCAACATCCCTTTTTCTTTCTTTTTTAATCTCTTGTCCTGTCACAAGAGGCCCTGAGAAAAAGTCTGTCCTCAGCTTTCTTAGAGACCCCGTGAAGCACTGAAAGGCCACCAGAAGGTCTCCCTGCAGCCTTCTCTTCTGCAGACTGAACAAGCCCAACTCTCTCAGCCTGGCCTCCCAGCAGAGCCTCTCCAGTCCTGCCAAGCATTGTTGTGACCTTCTCTGGCTCTGCTCCAACAAGTCCCTGTTATGTGCTATGCTGAGGACTCCAGAGCTGTCCCCAGCAGTGCAGGGTGCGTCTCAGCAGAACACAGCAGAGGGGCAGAATCACCTCCCTGCCCCTGCTGCCCACACTGCTGGGGATCAGCTCAGAACAACACATGGGGAATACAGGCATGCAGAGGGTTCAAAGCATCATGCAGAGGATGGGCATAATTTGCCTAATTTTAGGAGTCTGTGATGTCAGAGGTCAAATGTGTGAGGTGGTAATCTGAACTTCACGGCAGCCCTGCCAAACTGGCGAGGCAGTCACTGGCCAAATGCCTACTTTGTCCTGAGGTGAACCATCCTCCAAACTCCACTAACTGCATCCCCTCTGAGCATAATGGGAACAATGGCACCCAGTCAATACACTTATGGACTCATGTGATGAGATTTAGAAGGAACAGATCCTCCTGAAGGCTCTGCCAAGGCAAATGGAGAACAAAGCAGAGGTGATTGGTGGTAACCAGCAATGGCTTCACCAAGGGCAAATCATGCCTGACAAATTTAGTGGCTCTTTATGATGAAGTCACAGCAACAGTGGACAAGGGAGGGGCAACTGACATCATCTACCTGGACCTGAGTAAGGCATTTGACTCTGTCCCACATGAGATCCTGGTCACCAAAGTGGACAAACATGGAGTTGATGGGTGGAGCACTGCTGGATAAGGAAATGGTTGGAAGGACGCACACAGAGCGGTGATCAACAGCACAATGTCCACCTGGAGACCAGTGACAAGTGACGCCCCTCAGGGGTCAGTGCTGTTTAACATCTTTGTCAGTGATATGGACAGAGGAATCAGCAAGATGAGACCAAGCTGTGTGGCAGTTGATTTGCTAGTGGGCAGGGATGCCATCCAGAGGGACCTGGACAGGCCGAAGAAGACTTGGAAGGCCCAACCTGGGCCTTCAACAAGGCCAAGTGTAAAGTCCTGCACCTGGGTCAGTGCAACCCCAAGCACAACTCCAGACTGGGTGGTGAATGGCTGGAGAGCAACCATGAGGAAAAGGACCTGAGGGTCTGGGGTGATGAAAAGCTCAACATGAGCTGGCAATGTGCACATGCAGCCCAGACAGCAACCCTGTGCTGGGCTGCATCAAGAGAAGTGTGGCCAGCAGGGCAAGGGAGGAGATTATCTCTCTCTACTTTGCTCTCATCAAGCCCCACCTGAAGTACTGTGTGCAGTTCTGGAACCCCCAACACAGGAAGGATATTGAACTGCTGGAATGAGTCCAGAGGAGGCCCATGAAGATGACCAGAGGGCTGGAGCACCTCTGCTATGAGGACAGGCTGAGAGAGTTGGGGCTCTTCAGCCTGGAGAAGGCTTCGAGGAGACCTTATAGTGGACTTCCAGTATCTGAAGGGGGCATACAGGAAGGGGGGTGATGGGTTTAAACTGGAAGAAGGGAGATTCAAGCCAGATGTTAGGAAAGGGTTCTTCACAGTGAGAATGGTGAGACACTGGAACAGGTTGCCCAGGGACCTTGTGGCTGCTCCCTTCCTGGAGTTGTTCAAGAACAGGTTGGATGAGCAACCTGTTCTAGTAGGAGGTGTCCCTGTCTATGGCAGGAGGTTGGAACTGGATGATCACTGAGGTCCCTTCCAACCTAAACCATTCTACAATTCTATGGTGGTGCCACTGGAGATGGTCTATGGCATCCTGTCTGAGTTCCACCCTCTTTTGGTGCAACTTTCTCAAGGTCCAGTGTCTGCCAGCCCCTTGCATGGACTTCACAGTATGTTGGGACATCTGAAATAGCACCTGTGATTACAGAGGTGCTGTTCAGCTGTCCCTGATAAAGGTGACGGCTGAAGTCAGGTCTTGCATATCTCCCCCCAAGGCCCTGAAGACAAGAGCGGGTGCTTTGCTAAGCTGTACAGCCACCATGAGCTTCTGCTCCCCATTCCCTAACACTCACAAGAACAGGAAGCAGTAGCAGAGGAGTGAAGGGCTGTCGGTCTCAACAACTCACTGCTCACCAGCCCCTGCTGCCACACTGGAGCAAGATACCTCATAAATACCATTTGGGTGAAATCAGGTGTTCCCCCCACCACGGCCGCAGGCTGAAGTTCGCCTGGGTTTTTTTTTTCCTGGAGCAATTAATTTTGCTTTCTGTGAAGCAACATCATAAGAGCCTAAGCTTATCCAGCAGGTCGTTATATTGCTATTGAGGTTTCATAACAGCAAAATGTTTTTGCTGACGGTAGGTGAAGTCTTTCCATCAGCTGCAGAGATGGAGAAAAACAACCTGCAAAAGCCTCCTGATGCCATGAAGTCTACTGGAAGCTTGGCAATTCAGTCTTGAATGTAGTCAACACGACAGGGGTCACTTCAGTCACCAAGATCATTAATAATAATAAAAAAAAAAGAAAGCAGGGGGAAATAAAAAGTCTTCTGTTGTGCAGTTTCTATGTAAGAATGACAAAGCTGCTCTCAACAGAGAGGTGGCAACCCCGCAGCTGGGAAATGCACCCAGACCTCCCCTGCCACTGCCTCCTGGCACTATAAAAATGAGAAAAAATGAAAGGAAAGGATTAAATTTCCTGAGCGAGTATCTTTTAACCCTTCCTCACCATGAGTTTTAGCTGGGCACATGATGAAGAGAGAGCAGATATGAGAAGGATAAAGTATAGGCATCTCCTGAAATCCTGCTCATGTGGACTGTGACCTGCTGAACTCTCCTTACCATGGAATCACAGCATGGAGGAGGTTGGAAGAGACCTCTGGGGATCATCTAATCCATTCTCTCTACCACAGAAGGGGCACCCACAGCAGCTTACTCAGAATCATAATGCCTAGGTGCATTTGAGATCTCTCCAGAGAATGAGACTCCACAACCTCTCTGGACAGCCTGCTCCAGGCCTCCAGCACCCTCATACCAAAGACTTTTTTCCTCCTGTACAGAACCTCATGGGTTCCAACCTGTGTCCCTTGCCCCTTGTCCTATCACTGGGTACCACTGAAAAGAGCCTGGCCCCATCCTCTTGTCTCAACTATTCATCAGCAGGACAGGAGATGTAAAGATGGCTGGAGGGCAGCCATAGCATCTGCATTCAGGAGTGACTCAGGGATTGGGCATATCTTCACTGACACTCTCACCTGCCTGAGGGCTTAGCTCTGATCATCATGGCAGAAACAAGAGCAGTTGTGTGGAAAACCCCCACTCACCCCATCACAGCTTGAGACATAGGTGACAGGCAAAACACTCCCTGCTGGAAGATAAAGACCAGCTGCTGCACCTTATTGCTGATGGTGTTTCAGATGGAGGACTCATAATGGGAAGACCCTCCATGTGCAGCTCAAGATGGTGCTGGGACAGGGAAGTAACTCCTGGATGAGCCAGCTCATGAAACAAACTGGTGTGAAATTCAGATGGCTTCTGCAGAGATCACCTGTGTCCTGTAGGTACCAGGGCTGTGATTACCACACAGGCATGGCATTGGGTCTCTTACTATAAGAAGGAAATTGAGGTGCTAGATCCTGTCCAGAGAAGGGCAATGAAGACGCTGAAGGGTTCAGAGCACAAGTCTTGTAAGGAGCAGCTGAGGGACCTGGGGGTGTTCAGTCTGGAAAGAAGGTGGTTGAGGGGAGACCTTCTGGCTCTCTACATCTCCACGAAAGGAGGCTGGAGCCTTTTGCCAAGCAGAAGTGGCAGGATGAGAGGAAACAGCCTCAGGTTGCACCGGGGCAGGTTCAAGTTGGACACGAGGAACAATTTCTTCCCTGATAGGTTTGCCAAGCACTGGCCCATGCTGCCCAGGACAGTGGCAGAGTCACCATTCCTAAAGGTATTTCAAAGCCATGTAGATGTGGTGCTGAGGGACACGGTTTAGTGGTGACCTGGCAGTGCTGGGTTAACAGTTGGACTGGATCTTAAAGGTCTCTTTCAAACAAAACATTTCTGTGATTCTATGGTTATTGCAGCCTCATGACATCCTGTGTCCTGTTCACTGAGCACAGAGCTCAGGGCAAAGGAAACAAGAGGTCTTGAAGGAGTCAAACCACCTCAATTATGATAGCTCCTAGAGGTCCCTCTTGAGAAGAAGCTGCAGTGCTGTCCATCAGCTCCACCCACAGCTGAGTCACTCACAGTTAGACGCCCACAGGTCATCAGAACTTGGCTTTATGGTCATTCAAGGACCACTCCTTCAATGGGGAGGCTGGTGGAGGCTTTGTTTTCAAAAATCTCCTCCCAGGAGCAGGGTGCCAGGTCTGTGACTCCTGGCAGGGCCTCCTCCTTGATGCCTGGAAGGAAGGGGAGCAGGGCTGTGTGATGCCAGCTTGTCTGGCCAGCATGGCTCCATGGGTTGAAGTCGCTCCTCCTTGGCCTCTCCTGATACCATCTCTGCCCTGCTCCATCACCCCTTTGCTCAAAGAGCAACTGGTTATCTAACCAAGTCCCAGTGACACCAGGGCTACCTAAGTAATAGCCCCATGAGCGGGTGCAGGCGTAACCACATGCATGGGCAGGAAGGACCTCATGCAACCTCCTTCTCTACATCTCTCACTCCCTTTGCAGCAATCAAGGTAGACCTTTCTCTGATTTCCAGTCTTAATTAAATGACTGTTTTTATCTCCTTGATGTTCACAGCAGCCTGTTTCTTCAGCAGAAGCAGCCCTTCTCCCTCTGTGCTGTTTACTACAAGGTACCTTGGGAGCATCCGCATCTGCTTCCAGCCTCTGCTGGGCAAGACTGAACCAGCCAACGTATGTGGAGCAGCAGCATTTCCTTCTTTGGGCTTTCAAGTCCATCTTAGCCTTCACTTCCCTGGGTGACTTTAGGTCCTCACATTAACATCAAAGTCAAAGAAAGCAGAAAACTTTTGTTTTATATCTCGTTTCTATTCCCCCCCTTGCTAGTAGCTCCATTTCACTCCAGAACCACATGAACCTGCAGCTCCCACCCGAGCCCAGACCTTCTCCCTGAATGAGTAAGAATGCCCTTGAGGGAGCAAGCCAGGCAAAACTGATTGCTGTGATGTTTTATGACAGGGTAAAGTGGTGGAGTGCCCTTTATGGTGTTTTGAAAGGAAATTGTACAGGAACAATGTCCTGAGCAGCATGGCTATTGAAAACCCTTCACAAAAGGAGTTTGCCACAAGAGGAAAAGCAGCTTAATCAGCCCAACTAATCACTAGAGGTGGCTGAGTGTCCCTCAGGGTCTGTAAAATCAAATAGAATGGGAAAATAAATACATCACAGCTTGCCTACGCTCCTCACTGGAGCCGCCGGTGGATCTGGGATGTTCGCTCCCTGGACCTGAGCCCACCGTGACCATCCTTTGGCCTGTCCCTACACAGGACCACACTCGCTCCGGTGCAAGACCCCAGACAGGACCACATGGATGGGCTGGGATGAGTCCCAGAAGGTCTCTCAGCAATGTGGACTCTGATGGGGAGTGAAAAGAGGGGTGCCCAAACCTGTGCACTCACCCCAGCTAACCCAGCTTTTGGCATAGACATGAGAAGGAGGAGGTCAGTGGCGCTTACACAATCTGCTTCAGGAAGAGGAAACTGTCTCTGACAGCCACCCAAGGCTCTCCAGGGAAGGAGGTTATTTCTGCCTCCCCCAGCTCTAAACCTAATTAAAACCAGAAAGTAGCACACATACACAGGCACAGCAATGATCCAGACTGTTTTTCTCCTGATCATTTAAGTGTAAAGCCAAGTTAACGGTAGGAAACAAACTGGGACAACACAAGGGAAAACTTGGGGATGTCTCTGTGATTCTGTTCTCAGAAGCATTTGGGGCAGGCTGAAGGGAGGTGGGGAAAACACAGGAGCCTCTTCCCTCCCATTCCTTCTGTATACGACCTAGGAGAATTTACAAAGGCTTCAGCTCCAGGCCTTTATCTCCGCATAAGTGGCTTATGTAGCATGCATTTCCCAGGTGCAGAACCATCCCTCTTAAACCTTCTTCCAATAGGAGGAGATGGGTGACGGTTCTTCACCCATGGCTGGCTGTGGTCCCCAACAGCCTTGGCTGGGACAGGCAGAGCAGCATTTTGTGGCTCTGTTCATCTCCAAGCCTGGAGGCACATCAGCTGCACATGGAGGAGGGACAAGGAATCACAAAGAAAGGCAGGGGTTGGATGCTACCCCTAGAGATCATTCAGTCCAACACCTCTGCTAAAGCAGGGGCACCCACAGAAGAAAATGTGACAATGTGACCACCACAATGGCCAGCTGGGGTTGGAAGCGCTTCAGACAAGGAGATGCCACAGCCTCTCTGGGTAGCCTGCTCTGGGCCTCTAGCACTCTCACACCAAAAAAACTCTATTTATGTTCAGATGGAACCTTCTGGATTCCCATTTGTGTCTATTGGTCCTGTCACTGGGAACCACTGACAAGAGCCTAGTCCCAACCTTCTGGCCTTCAGCCTGTAGATATTGACAAGCATTGATCTGATGCTCCCTCAGGCTGCTCTTCTCCAGGCTCAACAGCCACAGAGATGCTCCAAGCATCTTTGTAGCCTCTGCTGGATGCTCTGCTGTAGTTCCGTGTCTCTCTTGAACTAGGGAGCCCAAAACTAGACACAATACTCCAGCTGTGACCTCACTAGGGCAGAGTAGAGGGGGAAGAGAACCTTCTCATGTAACTTGCTGTGCACTCTCTTCTGAATGCATCCCGGGACGTCATTTGCCTTGTTGGCCACGAAGGCGTACTGATGGGACACACAAGAGCTGACACAAACTAGCTGTGTTACATAAAGCACCAGACAACCTGAAGGTCAACTACAACCAGACAAGACCAGTTGGATCTATTCATCGTGCAGTGACCCAGACTGGACATCCACTTGGCACATGGCAGAAGGATGCCCACCATGGTCATGTGGGATGCATCATCCTTCTCAGATGAGTCGGGTCCTAGGCAGGGAGAGCTGGTGCATCACAGACATGTTCATGGCATCTGAAGTGCTACTTAAAGCCAAGTATTCACCACCTCCAGGAGAAGGGGAAAAGCTGCCTAATGAAAATCAGATCAGACTGCTCTTGGGCTTTGAGGCCACACATGCTTCTAACCAACAGAGCAGGACAACCTCTTCTTCTTGCAAATCCATTTTATGTCAACCTTGGCTGTTCCAACCCCTTTCAAAGAAACCAGTTCTTCTCTGCATGAGTCTAGGCATCCTGAGATGCATTCTAACCCCCATTCCTGACCCAAACACCACCAAATGGCCCCGCTCAGCCTCCCTGAAGGCTTGCTACTCTGATGCCACTTCCAGTTTTAAATTTCTCAGTACCCAGATGAGGTTAAAAAAAAAAAGAGCCTGTAATTCCCAACTGTTTTGCTGGCCATAAAATGTCCTGAAGGATGTTCCTTTAGGGTTCCATTAACTCCAAAACAACGCTTTTCTGCTCCAGAATGATGATGGACTTGGCAGTGCTGGGTTAGAGGTTGGACTCAATGATCTTAAAGGTATTCTACATCCTAAATGATTCTGTGATTCTTTGGGGCTTCATGCAGGAGATGCCTCGGCTCTGTATGTCTCTTCTGCAGCACTGTGCTCTCTTTGGACAGTGGAGAAGGTCCTGCTCAATGAGTCAGCACAGCAGCAGGATGCTTTTACCATTGGCTCTGACCTTTCAGGGAGCACAGCCTAGTGCTGCGAGGAAGCTCACCAAGCTCTCCTGTAACACAGACATCAGGATCTACACCTGGCTTGGGGCAATCCCAAACACAAATACAAGCTGGCTGGTGACTAGACAGAGAACAGCCTTGTGGAGGAGGACTTGCAGGTGCCGGGGGGTGCTGGACATGAACCAGCACCAAGTGCTGCCAGCCCAGAGCCAGCTGTGTCCTGGGCTGATCTCCAGCAGCACGGCCAGCAGGGGCAGAGAGGGGATTCTGCCCCTCTGCTGTGCTCTGCTAAGACCCTCTCTGCAGTGATAGGGCCAGCTCTGGAGTCCTCAGTACAGCACACACAGGAACCTGTTGGAGTGGGCCTGAAGGAGGGCTGCAAAGGTAATGCAAGAGCTGGAGCACTTCTCCTATGAAGACAGGTTGAGACAGTCTAAGTTGTTCAGCCTTGGGAAGAGAAAGACCTGGGGAGACTTTTCCAACAGCCTTTCAATATTTGAAGGGGGCTATAGGAGAGCTGGAGATTGACTTTTACAAAGATACGGACTGACAGAATGAGGCAGTGGCTTCAAATTGGAAGAAGTTTGATTCAGATTAAACATTAAGAACAAATTCTTCTCCGTGTTGATGTTGAGGCACTGGAACGGTTTGCCCAGGAAAGCTGTGGAGGTTCCATCCCCGGAAACGTTCAAAAGCAGGTTGGATAAAACCCTGAGCAACCTGATCTAGTGAAAAGTGGCCCTGCCCACAGCAGGGGGCTGAAACTATGTGATCTCTAAGGTTCTTTCCAATCCAAACCACTCTATGATTCAGCCTGATTTTAACCATGTTTTGTGATCACAGGTGACACAACCTGTGATCACAACCCAGTTGACACAAGCCATCTTTTTCTTTCTTCCTAAGTCACAAGACAAAGTTGTCTTTCCAGTTGCATACAGAAAAAAGGAGGAAGCCCCAAAGAAAGAAAGAGTCTAAGAAAATGAAGTTTGGTGATTTTGACCTGCCTTGCCCACAGAAGAATGTTCAGGCCTAGAATGCCTAAGCAAACTCTTTTCAGATGTTTTTTGGTTGCTTGGTAATATTTGGGAAAACCAAACCAAGCACAGAATTAAGTATGTCATAGCTGCTGATCTAGTTATGCAGCTGAGTTTTGGTCTCTTCTCCCTAGTAAGATGAGAGGAAATGACCTCAAGCTGCCCCAAGGGAGGTTCAAGTTGGACATTAGAAGACAATTCTTTACAGGAAGGGTTCTCAAACACTGGAACAGGCTGTTGATGGAGGCAGTTGAAACCTCATTGCTGGAGGTGTTTAAAAGAGGCAGAGGTGTTGTCCTGATGGACATGGTTTAGCACCAGACTTGGCAGAGTCAGAGAACAGTTGGACCCCACAGTCTTAAATATGTCTTCCAAACAAAATAATTCTACGATTCTATGTATCCAGAAGTGATGTGGAGATTTGAGGACAAAGTCCACAACTATTACAGGTGTCTGCAGGACTCCCTTGAAAATCGCACACAAAGCATTACAACTCAGACACAGAATCCAGGTCACTTTCAGCAGAAGGCACCAGCCACTTCTTCTCCTGTTAACTCACATCAACCTTGTAATGTCCTGGTTTCAGAAATGTGTTACTGTGCTGGTTGTGTTATTTCAGCCACAGCAGAAGACATCAGCAGAAACAAACCTGCATGCACAATTAGCTCCCTTATTCCTCGCTTCTTTTCACATCGAGCTATCACCACCACTCCTATCAAAGACTCTAGATGCTTTCCTCTAATTAAATATACAATTTACACAATTAAATATCTGATTGACGCAATTAAATTAGCTCCATTGCCTCAAAATCACCAGCAGCACAGGAACTCAGCTGCCTGCTCATCCCACCCTCTCTGTGGTGCAGGCAGGCACCTGATGCTCCTAGCAAACCTCTCTCAACTGTTCCCACTTCATGAGTGACCCTGAACATC
Organism: Tricholaema leucomelas; assembly: GCA_013400475.1. Taxonomy (NCBI): domain Eukaryota; kingdom Metazoa; phylum Chordata; class Aves; order Piciformes; family Lybiidae; genus Tricholaema lacrymosa; species Tricholaema leucomelas. The sequence continues at coordinate 107,190 of WAAF01011892.1, forward strand.
AGCAAATTCAGCTTTTCAACAGGAAGACAGGAAGCAAGTCACAAAGACCAAAAGCTCTTGCAGATAACACTTTGCCAGCTGCCTCTTCTCGTACAAGCTGGAGGGGATCTGGCTATGGTGAGTAAGTGTGAGGGGAAGAGAAGGTCCTTATTAAGATATTCTTGGAGCAACACAGGGCATATCATAAATGTAAAAGACAAGCCATGGAATGGATGGACTCTTAATTTTCAGGATATAGGGCTCAAATCAGGGAGGTGGCTGAATCCCCTTTCCTGAAGATGTTTAAAAGAGGCAGAGATGAGGTGCTGAGGAACATGGTTTAACACCATCCTTGGTAGAGTGAGGTAGTGGTTGGACTTGATCATCTTAAAGGTCTTTTTGCAGCCAAAACAATTCAGTGATTGATCCAGTGCTGACAGCTGCTAAACTGCAGTACTGTCCAAGGTGACTCCATGACACAGAGTAGAATATAGAACAAAAAAGAGAAGATATAATAAAAAAGAGATTAAAACAAACATGAAAGAGGTTTCTCCTACCTGCGCTCGTTTCTCCTCCTTCTGAACAGTTTTTTGGTGTGTGCGATTTCAGCCTCATGAGGCAGAGGGTGGTAACCCTGTAAAAGAGAGGCAAAACCCCTGATCAGCTTCAAGCCACAGGAGGACGGTATGGAAGAGATCAAAGTGAAACAGAGATGTACACCCAACACAAGAACATGATAAAAGAAACAGTTCCCATCCAAACATTCTTAAACCACCCTAAACCCTATGAAAGCAGGTATGGTAATCCACAGACTGGTAGGACCACCTCGGGGCTGTTGCACCAAACAGGGAATGAAGTTATCTGCACTTTCTGCTACTTCATGTCTGCTCACAGCCCAGGGCCAGCTGTGTCCTGGGCTGATCCCCAGCAGATGGGCAGCAGGGACAGGGAGGAGATTCTGCCCCTCTGCAACACTCTGTTGAGACCCCCCTTGCAGTGCTGGAGTCTCAGTGCTCTGGAGTCCTCAGCACAGCACAGACAGGCACCTGCTGGAGAGGGCCAGAGGAGGTCACAGCAATGCTGACAGGGCTGGAAGGGCTCTGCTGAGAGGCCAGACTGAGAATGTTAGGCTTGTTCAGCCTGCAGAAGAGAAGGCTCCAAGGAGGCCTTCTGGTGGCCTTTCAGGACCTAGAAGAAAGCTGAGGGCAGAATTTCTTAGGGCCTATTGTGACAGGACAGGGGGTGATGGTTTGAAACCAAAAGATGGAGACTCAAGACTAGAGAAAAGGAATAAACTGTTTATGCTGAGAGTGGTGAGAGCCTGGCCCAAGTTGTCCAGAGAGGTGGTAGCTGCCCCATCCCTGGAATCATTCTGTTTGAGGTTGCTTCAGGCAACTTGCTCTTGTTGCAGATGTCCCTGCTGACTGCAGGAGGCTTGGACTAGGTGAGCTTTAAAGGCCCTTTATAACACAAAACATTTGATGATTCTGTGATTCTGCATGGGTGAAACCACGTGGGGCAAATAAATGGGCCCCATATGGACAGATCCCAACACACACCATCTATAAAGAACTCATCCACTTCACACATGACACTGGAGATATTGGTGCACTCAAACCTTCTGATTCCACTGGGATGTTTCCTTCGGATTTATGTATTTACTAAAATACAGGTGTAAAACTGTAAACAGATGGTGCTCAGCAGTGTCTTGAGGAACATGTGGAAAAGTTTCTTTGGTGTGAGGGTGCTGGAGCCCTGGATCAGGCTGCCTAGCCTGCTGTTGCAGAGTCTCCTACTCTGGACGGTTTCTAAAGCTCCCTGGCCATTGGGCAAGCCGCTGTGGGTTGGACTAGATGATCTCCAGAGGTCCCTTCCAGCTCTCACCGGGATGGGATTCTGTGATACTGGAGTAAGTCAACACAAGTCACAGCTGGCTGGTCTGTTGGGGCTGTGCCATCCGTTATTAGCAAGACAAGGACCACATCCTGAGCATCTCATGAGCACAGTCTAACCACTGTGAGCTTCCCAACCAATGCCACACCTGTGGACAAGGTGGGTAGCACCCAGCATAAACAACTGAGATAACCCAAGATGCTAAATGATGTGCCCTGGTCAGGTCAGTGGACAAGCTGTGTGTAACTCAAGCTGCTGTCTTGTCATCTCTCCACTGAAGGTGCTGACTGTTTGACTCAGTGTGTTCATCTGCTAAGAGGCACATTGTATTTACCATCCTACTATGGGCACGGTGAGGGTTTGTTCATGTGAGCAGAGCTCTGAGGTTCCTGGATGAAAGACACTCTGTAAGTGTAAAGTCTAATTTATTTTTCAGAGACCACAGAGCTGTCATAGCCATAATGAATTTTTATTTATGCAGCATTGTACTTCCCCTGGCTGGCAATAAAAGCCTCATAAACCTTGCTCCTCTTTATTGCCATCTCAATCTGCCTCAGCTTCAGAGCTACAGCCGCTGCTTGTGAATCATCATGTGCAAGGGGGCCATCAAGGAAGCAGCCTGGCAAGTGCATGGGCTGGTTGGGAACGTGGTTCATAGAGTAGCAGCTTTGTCCTATTGGCATGACAACATAACACACTGACATGAAAAAGTCCTTTTTTCCCTGCCTGAAGAGCATTAAAGTTGACAGTTAATATTAGTGGTGGTTACTAAGATAGTAATGTTTTGAGTTTCTCTGGTGAAAGAATAATGGAAGAGGAAGATTGCTGAGGCTGGCAATGAATTTAGGCTTGCAGAACAGAGACCAAGCTCAACAGGGTTTACTGTGACCATCCATCTATGCCATCTACAAAGAGCCTGGAGAAAACTGCTACTGCAGTGACCCTACAGCTCCCACGGCAGCTGGAGCCTTCCATTTCAAAGACCTTCACCTTTCAAGACTTCAAGCAATGAAGAGCTCTCACCAAGCCCTTGGGTAAGTCCTGCTGCTGGTGTACAGCATTTTAACCTTACTTTGTCTGCAGTCTTGAGAAGGTGGTTTTCCTTTAAACAAGAGTTGTCTTGTTTAATAGAGAAAATAGGATGCCCCATGACCAGTTTAGCACAGGGATTAGAAAACATGTTCAGGAGCAGAACCCAGCCTTGGTGGGCACATTATCTTTTTCTCCCACTAAACCATTCCTAACACCCAGACGTGCCACACCATCCCACACTGTTCCTTATATCCATCAGTATATGATGTTATCTTCGCTTCTTCGAAGAACTGCTCACTCAGAGAGGGTCTGCTGTGCTGGTTTGAGGCTACCTGGAATATTTCACTGAGAGAAATTAAATCCTTAGCTGTGAGAAGATAGAAAAAAATCAACAGTGACCTATATCCCTCACTCTTCTGCTGAGAAATGCATCTAGTCAAAATACAGATAAGACATTCACTTCTCACACACTGCTCAGTTAGCTCTCACTTCTGTACCTTCTCTTTGGTGGTCTGGGTCTGTGTGGTTGCATCTGCTTTAACTCTTTAATCTGACCTAACCCTTTTTCCTCTAACCTCCTTGTTGTCTTTTTGACATCTCACCTCAGATCTTTCCAGATTTATCATGTGAGATATACAGAGATTGATCTGGTTATTTCTGAAGGGAGGGAAAGAGGGAGGGGGGAGGAGCCTCCTGAGGACTCTGATTTCTGGGAGGGGTATTGTGTTTCTGTATTACTTTTAACTTGTATATAACTGTATATGTTTGTGCATATATACTTGTAAATTGTGCTAAGCTGTAAATATGGCTTCATCCCTTAACTTCCAGCTGAGTGAGTCTAGTCTGGGTGATTTCATTAAGCGTGGGGGCGCAGGTAACTCCTAAACCATCACCTTATTTTGGCTCTTCAACGTGGGGCTAATTAAATTCGACTCATTGCTAATTAAGTCTGGAAGTTAAGTTATTTAACATTTTCTATTTTGTATCCATTAGGGGTGTGGATTTCCTACCATTGGTTGACAGCGAAAATTGGTTTATTGATGTTTTGCTATGATATGGAGAAAGCTTAAAGGATGTTCCTGGAATTTGGAGATTATTTTCTGGGTTAGGTTTGTTTTAATATTCCTGAAACTATTATCAACTCTGCTTTTACTAAGTCAGGAAATAATACAACTGCTGGAATTTATTCAACATCCCTGATGAGAGTAATTTTGCCCAAAACCAAACTTCCAAACCCCTGTAGCAAGTTCTACACATGTAATACAGTGGTATATTTATCACGTGTGATCTTAGCCCTAATAATTCTGGGTTTAGGACTAATGGTAGCATTGTGCATGAAAAATTCGAATGTGGCTCCTTTAAGAAAATGTAAGAGGCATATTTCTAAAAGCTCAGAAGCTCCTGATATAGAAGTAAATAAATCCCTTTCATGTTCTATAAACAATAGTTGCAAAATTCTTACAGGGGGAGGAAAAAGGGGACACAGCTACCGCAGACCGCAGATTCTGGGAATTTGGCCAAGAGTACGTTATCCACCAATAACACGGCAGACGGCCAAAGGGCTTCTTCTCCTCAAGCTGTTCAGGTTTCAGCTGGTTTTAGTTCTGCACCTAGTTCAAATCCACAGGCTTTTAACCCTAAATAAAATTCAAGCTCACAGACATCAGCTCAGACCCTCAATGATTCAGACATGCTAGAAGGAACATCTACTGCCTTTCTTGCTCTCATGAAGGCGTAGGCTAAGACTAAACACTTGACAAAGAGTGATTCAAGAGAGCATTTAGGGGAGGGGACCTCTGTACACCAGAGGAAGGAGAGGATAAATACAGCCTTAGAGACTGAGCCAACATACTCAGGTCTCCATACTCTGACGAGAAAAGCTATGTGAGATTGGCTGCCAAGAAGGAAGATGGCTTTGAGGAGGTTAGACACTCTTAGGAAAGTTCTGTTTCTAGGCCAAGGACAATCAGGACAACCAGAAGAAGAGCAGGAGGATGACATCCAGGATTCCAATGACCCCCTCAAAGAGATCAGGGAAGTCAGAAAGGAACAATCAAGGGAATCAGGAGAGCAAATCCTAAGTTGGCTGGTGAGGTGCCATCTTATTGGTGCCAGTGCCCTACAAGTAGGAGACAAGTCTGCAAAGCAGCTGGGGCCACTCACAAAAGAGAGTGGAGTGGACAAATACCTAGCAGATCCTCTCAGTTAGCTTGTGGACACGCCTCCTGTCGGCTGTGGCTGTGAGATATCCTTCCCGAGATGGTTTGCCATGGACAGCTAAGAAGTGGAACACAATTAAGCTGGGAATTAAGCTTCTGAAGGATTTTGCTGTGAAGGAAGTGCTTTATGGAGATCATGGCACACATGAGCCTGATGACATTCCTCTTGGAACAGGTCTCATGAAGAAGCTTATTAAACTTGCCCCTTCATCCTATGCTAACATCTTGGCTAGCAAGTTTCTATCAAGGAGTGATAATAGAAGGCCTCTCACTGTTGGTGAGTTCACTGACCAGCTGAGACAGATAGAGGAGAGCTTGTCACATTCTGTCATAGTCTCTGCCATAAAAACTATGACTACAGAGATAAAAGACACCATGAAAGAACTGAAGGGGGAACTTAAAACCTCCATATCTAATTTGGCAAAAGATACTATTCCTTCATCATCTGAATGGGTGCATGTTTCTGCCATCAGGAACAGACACCCACCTCCTGCAAGGCAATTCTGGCTCAGGAGACAAACTGCACCTAGACATCAGCAATCACATGGGCCACTTTGGATAATCCTGCGTGACCAATTTGGTGAGAACAAGTGGGATGGTCAACCTACTTCAGTTCTTTTGAAGAGAGAAACTGCATAGTGGCAGAAACAGAGGCAACAATGCTAGAAAGTAGCTGTCACATCTTCAGCTCCCCAGAGCAACTGCAATTATTCTAATAATTGCAATTTCTCTCACAACAACACCAATCATTGTGCACACCCCACACGCCATGTTCAGCATTAGGAGTGTGCCAGGAGGAGGAAAGGGATAGTGGAGAGAACCCAATCTATTGGAATGTATTCATTAGGTGGCCTGGCAGGTCGAAGGTTCAGAAATACAGGGCTTTAGTTGACACAGGAGCTCAGTGTACTTTATTGCCATCAAATTGCAAAGGGACAGAGCCTATCACTATTTCTGGAATCACTGCTGGATCTCAAGAGTTAACTAAGTTGCAGGCTGAGATAAGTTTAACTGGTAAAGAGTGGAAGAAACATACTATTGTAACTGGTCCTGATGCAACTTGCTTTCTGGGAATTGACAGGCCAAAGAGTACTATATTGAGTGGATATATCACATACCCTACTATGCACCAGCTTCAGGAAACACTGAATGCTACAACAGTTTGCTGAATACCACCTTAAAAGCCATGGCGGATGGAACTCTGAAAAACTGGGACAAGCATTTAGCACAAGCAACCTGCTTGGTAAATTATAGGGGTCCAGTAAACAGAGCAAGACCTACACAATCAGATTTGGTACAAGGTATATGGTGATAAAGTTCCTGTTGTACATGAAAAGAATCTGTTAGGGAAATCTGTCTGAGGGGTGGTGTCTGCTGAAGGTCCTGGTCACACATACTGGGTAATGCAGGAGAATGGTGAAATCTAGTGTATTCCACAGAGAAATTTAACTTTAGCTGAGAGAGTTTAAATTCAGAGTGGATAATACAAGCTGTTAGGAGTTTTCTGTTCTAAGTATTACCTGGAATCCAAAGACAGAATCTATGAGAGAATCTACAGTATGTGAGAGCTAACCCAATGTCACCTGGAAGTCCCTGCTATCATCTTGTCTGTGAAGAGACAAACTGTTTCCT
>WAAF01011893.1:10206-21820 GCA_013400475.1 Tricholaema leucomelas
CTACAGCACCCAGCTCCTCTCCCCTACAACACCCAACCCTACAGCACCCAGCTCCTCTCCCCTACAGCACCCAACCCTACAGCACCCAGCTCCCCTGCCCTACAGCATCCAGGTCTTCTGCCCTACAGCACCCACCCCAATAGCACCCAGCCTCATGGCACCCAGCCCCTCTGCCCTCCAGCACCCAACCCCAATAGCACCCATCTCTGTCCCCCAGCCCCCCAGGCTGTCCCTGTGCCCTCACCTGTCCGGTTGAGCCCAGGTCCCTCAGCCTTGACCTTGCTGGCATCATGGGATGGGTCCACCTTGATGCGGAAGGGGCTGCTGGGGATCTCCTGGAAGGGGACAGATGGTGAACACGGTGACCCAGAGTGGCAGAGCCTCACCCTGTCAACGGGCAAGGGAGAGGACACCCAAGGGCCAGCCAAGGTGTGAGGAGGGTGCCTGGTACCTGGTTGGCAAAGAGGACCATGATGGTGTAGAGGCCAGCTCCTGGCGGTGTGTACTTCACCGTGAAGGTGTCATTGTCATTCTTGATGATGTCAAAGTCAATGTCAGCCTCCACTGGTCCCACCACCCCCGGGGCACATTTGATCCCGATGCTGACGTCACCTACGGGGTGGCACCGCTTGTCAGTGCCCACCCGAGGGTGGCCAACATGGGATGAGTGGCACCGGGGGTAAGAAGGATGGATCGAGGGATAGGGATGATGGCAGAGGGGAGAATGAAGCTGGGTGTTAGGGAAGGGGCTCTTGGTGGTGAGGGTGGTGAGAGACTGGCACAGGCTGAGAGTGGTGAGACCCTGGCACAGGTTGAGGGTGGTGAGACCCTGGCACAGGTTGCTCAGGGAGGTTGTGGAGCACAGAATCACCCAATGTGATCAAAGATCACATTGGGTGATTCTGTGCTCCACAACCTCCCTGGAGGTGTTCAGGACCAGGTTGGATGAGGCCTTTGAGTGACCTGTTTTAGTGGGAGGTGTGTCCCTGCCTATGGCCAGGGTTGGGGGTGGGGTGGGTTTGGAACTGGCTGAGCTTTGAGGTCCCTTCCAATCTAAACCATTCTATGATGACCAAGGACCGTGGATAAGGGATGCAGGAGAAAGAGCAGGGTTGACAGAGCAGGACCAGGGATGAAAGACAAGGGATGCAGGAGAAGGAGCAGGGATGATGGACCAGGGATAAAAGACAAGGGATGTAGGAGAAGGACCAGGGATGTAGGAGAAGGGATNAAAGACAAGGGGTGTAGGAGAAGGACCAGGGATGGTGGACAAGGGATGTAGGAGAAGGACCAGGGATGGTGGACAAGGGATGCAGGAGAAGGACCAGGGATGGTGGACAAGGGATGCAGGAGAAGGACCAGGGATGGTGGACAAGGGATGTAGGAGAAGGACCAGGGATGGTGGAGAAGTGATACAGGAGAAGAACCAGGGATGATGGACCAGGACTGAGGGATGATCTACCAGAGGTGATGGACCAGGACATGAGTGCCACAGGCATAGAGGGGTCCCCAGGAGGCCCTCCTAGTGGGTACCCACCCTGCCCAGCCTCGCTGCAGTCCACGGTGAAGTAAGTGGGCTCGTTGGCCTTCAGCCCTGTCTTCTCCACGCCTGGCCCATAGACCTTCACCCTGCCAGGGTGGCTGCCCTCACCCACGTTCACCTGCAGGCATGGAGAGTGTCACCAGAGGGCATCCCAGGTGCACCCCCAAGGGATCTGGGACCCCCGACCCCAACGCCAGCACCCCGAGCACCTGCAGACCTGGCACCCTGTCCCCATCATCGTGAGAACTCTGTCTCCTTGGCTAGCAGCCCATCCCCATGGCCATCAGCCCCCAGAGGTCCAGGACCACCCTGTTCATGTCTATCACCCTACAGGACCCTTATCTTCACCTCTGGAACCCCATCCCTATGGGACTCTCACCACCCTGTGGAGCCCACCCCCGCCCTAGCACCCCACATCCCTTACCCATCACCCCATGGACCTCCATCCCAACCCCAACCATTGGCACCTCATCTTTGTGTGCCCCCATCCCCACCTTGGCACCCCTTCCCCACCACCCATGGAGCCCACTCCTGCCCTAGCACCCCACATCCCTTACCCATCACCCCATGGACCTCCATCCCAACCCCTGACACCTCATCTTTGTGTGCCCCATCTCCACCTTGGCACCCCTTCCCCACCACCCATGGCAGCCCCACCTCCATGCCCAGCACCCCATAGCACCCCAACACCCTACACATGCCTGACACCCCCTGGAAGCTCCATCCCCACCTCACTCCATAGGTGTGGCATCCCCCTCTCCATGTCCATCACCCCATGGACTCCCCTTGTGGCCACCCCAGCAGCCCATGGACCGCCTCCCCGTGGCACCCACCCTGAAGGGACTGCGTGGGGTGGTGACACCTCCCCAGGTGACAATGATGGTGTGCTTGATGGCCTTGGTGGGCACATAGACACAGTGGTAGGTGCCATCTCCATTGTCCTTCACCTTGATGTCAATGGGGAAGCCCTCGGCATCCTGAGGGGACCAGAAAGGGAGTGAGGGCACCCAATGGAACCCAGCAGCACCCAATGGAGCTCAGTGAGACCCAGCAGTGCCCAGAGGCACCCAATGGAGCTCAATGAGACCCAGCAGTGCCCAATGCAACCCAGCAGCACCCAATGGAGCTCAATGAGACTCAGCAGCACCCAGTGGCACCCATTGGAGCTCAGTGAGACCCAGCACTACCCAATGGAACCCAGCAGCACCCAATGGAGCTCAGTGAGACCCAGCAGCGCCCAGAGGCACCCAATGGAGCTCAATGAGACTCAGCAGCACCCAGTGGCACCCATTGGAGCTCAGTGAGACCCAGCACTACCCAATGGAACCCAGCAGCACCCAATGGAGCTCAGTGAGACCCAGCAGCGCCCAGAGGCACCCAATGGAGCTCAATGAGACTCAGCAGCACCCAGTGGCACCCATTGGAGCTCAGTGAGACCCAGCACTACCCAATGGAACCCAGCAGCACCCAATGGAGCTCAGTGAGACCCAGCAGCGCCCAGAGGCACCCAATGGAGCTCAATGAGACTCAGCAGCACCCAGTGGCACCCATTGGAGCTCAGTGAGACCCAGCACTACCCAATGGAACCCAGCAGCACCCAATGGAGCTCAGTGAGACCCAGCAGCGCCCAGAGGCACCCAATGGAGCTCAATGAGACTCAGCAGCACCCAGTGGCACCCATTGGAGCTCAGTGAGACCCAGCACTACCCAATGGAACCCAGCAGCACCCAATGGAGCTCAGTGAGACCCAGCAGCGCCCAGAGGCACCCAATGGAGCTCAATGAGACTCAGCAGCACCCAGTGGCACCCATTGGAGCTCAGTGAGACCCAGCACTACCCAATGGAACCCAGCAGCACCCAATGGAGCTCAGTGAGACCCAGCAGCGCCCAGAGGCACCCAATGGAGCTCAATGAGACTCAGCAGCACCCAGTGGCACCCATTGGAGCTCAGTGAGACCCAGCACTACCCAATGGAACCCAGCAGCACCCAATGGAGCTCAGTGAGACCCAGCAGCGCCCAGAGGCACCCAATGGAGCTCAATGAGACTCAGCAGCACCCAGTGGCACCCATTGGAGCTCAGTGAGACCCAGCACTACCCAATGGAACCCAGCAGCACCCAATGGAGCTCAGTGAGACCCAGCAGCGCCCAGAGGCACCCAATGGAGCTCAATGAGACTCAGCAGCACCCAGTGGCACCCATTGGAGCTCAGTGAGACCCAGCACTACCCAATGGAACCCAGCAGCACCCAATGGAGCTCAGTGAGACCCAGCAGCACCCAGAGGCACCCAATGGAGCTCAGTGAGACTCAGCAGCACCCAATGGAACCCAGCAGCACCCAGTGGAGCTCCATGAGACCCAGCAGTATCCAGAGGCACCCAGTGGAGCTCAATGAGACTCAGCAGCACCCAGAGGCACCCAATGGAGCTCAATGAGACCCAGCAGCATGCAGTGTTGCCCAGAGGCACCCAGTGGAGCTCAAGGGCCCCAAATGGAACCTGAGGGCACCCAGTGGCACCTAGTGGCACCCAAGGGCACTCAGTGGAGCTCCAGGGCCCCCAATGGAACCTAAGGGCACCCAGTGGCACCTAGTGGAGCTCGAGGGGCCCAAATGGAACCGAGGGCACCCAGTGGCACCTAGTGGCACCCAAGGGCCCCCAGTGGCACCCTACCTGAGCGTAGAGCTTGAGGGGCCCCTTGCCGGCGCCGCGGGTGTCGATGGTGAACTCCGCTGGCCTGTCCACGATGCAGCCGTTGGGCTCCAGCCCCGGCCCAAAGGCCTTCACCTGGGGGGGGGTGGGCAAGTGAGAGGGTCAGGGGGGCACCGGCACCCACCCCACGTAGCACCCGTGGAAGGCGTGAGGGGAGCAGCGCTCAGGGGGTACAGCAACAGGTGACAGCACCCATGGGTGCGGGGGGGGAGCCCGCAGAGGCTGTGCCTGGGGGCAAAGGGCAGTGGGGTTTGAGAGAGGGGTGCAGTGGGGTGCTGCGGGCACAAGGGGGTGCTGCGGGGCGCTGAGGGGCACGGCAGGGTCCCACGGGGTGTGGTGGGGTGCAGTGGGGCTCTGTGGGATCCTGTGGGGTGTGGTGGGGATCTATGGGGTGCAGTGGGGCTCTGAGGGATGTTCTGGGGTGCAGTGAGGCTCTGTGGGATCCTGTGGGGCGTGTGGGGGCTCTATGGGGTGCAGTGAGGCTCTGTGGGACGTTATGGAGCTCTGTGGGGTTCTATGGGGTGCAGCGGGGCTGCGAGGGGCGCCGTGGGGCTGTCTGGGGTGCGGTGAGGCTCTGTGGGACGTTATGGAGCTCTGTGGGGTTCTATGGGGTGCAGCGGGGCTGCGAGGGGCGCCGTGGGGCTGTCTGGGGTGCGGTGAGGCTCTGTGGGACGTTATGGAGCTCTGTGGGGTTCTATGGGGTGCAGCGGGGCTGCGAGGGGCGCCGTGGGGCTGTCTGGGGTGCGGTGAGGCTCTGTGGGACGTTATGGGGCTCTGTGGGGTTCTATGGGTTGCAGCGAGGCTGCGAGGGGCTCCGTGGGGCTGTCTGGGGTGCGGTGAGGCTGGGTGGGGCCCAGGGGGTACCTTCTCGGGCCAGGAGTCGCCGGGGGCGGGCAGGATGTGGGCGATGAAGGGGCTGTCCTTGATGTCCTCGTCGTCGCACACGACGTGCACCGCGTACTCGCCGGGCTCCGTGGGCCAGTAGCGCACGTCGCAGGAGCCGTCCCCTTTGTCGTCGCACTCGATCTTGGCCTGCGAGGGGCCCTCGATGGAGAAACCTGCGGGGGTGGGGGGGGAGCACCGACAGGATGGCATCGGACGCCAGGGCACCGCCGGCACCGCGGCCACGGCTGCGTCACAGGGTGGTGACAACCTCGCCTGGGACTGCGCCACCACGGCGCTGATCCGCGGTTGGGTCCACCCTGGCACGCCTCAGCCTGTGCCCGTGTCTCTGCCACAGTCACCCAGTGTGCCACCGGGGTGGTGGTGACCCTCAGTCCTTGTCCTCGCCCTGGCATCCCTCAGCCTCTGCCCGTCTCTCTGCCACAGTCACCCAGTGTGCCACCGTGGTGGTGGTGGTGACTCTCAGTCCTTGTCCTCGCCCTGGCATCCCTCAGCCTGTGCCCGTGTCTCTGCCACAGTCACCCAGTGTGCCACCGTGGTGGTGGTGGTGACTCTCAGTCCTTGTCCTCACCCTGGCATGCCTCAACCGCTGCCCGTCTCTCTGCCACAGTCACCCAGTGTGCCACCGTGATAATGGTGACCCTCAGTCCTTGTCCTCACCCTGGCATCCCTCAGCCTGTGCCCGTGTCTCTGCCACAGTCACCCAGTGTGCCACCGGGGTGGTGGTGACCCTCAGTCCTTATCCTCACCCTGGCATGCCTCAGCCTGTGCCCATGTCTCTGCCACACAGTCACCCAGTGTGCCACCGTGGTAATGGTGACCCTCAGTCCTTGTCCTTGCCCTGGCATCCCTCAGCCTGTGCCCATGTCCCCACCATGGTGGTATCAACTCTGTGCCCTTGTCCCCAGCCTGGTGCCAACCCCTTGTATGTTCAGGGTGACCCTCAGTTGACTCCATCATGGTGTTCCTCAGCCTGTGTCCCCCACCTCCACCATTGTGCCCCTCAGCTTTATGCCCACATCTCCACCATGATGCCCCTCACCTTGTGCCCATGCACCCAAGGTGCCACCCACTCCATGCCCACATCGCCAAGGTGTCCCTCAGGCCATCCTTGTGTCCCTACCATGGTGCCCTCCATTCCACAGCCACATCCCTACCATCACATCCTCCATCCCCTGCTGGCATCCTCGCCACGATACCACTCAGTGCATCTCCACCACGGCACCCCCCACCCCAAGTCCTTATCTTCAGGCTGATGTCCCCACCCACGGGTGCCCCTCTTACCCAGGGTGCCCACTTCGGTGCCAATGGCCTCCACCACGAAGTCAGCTGACTTGCCCACCACACCTCCTTCCAGCCCTGGACCCCAGGCTCGAACCTTCTGGGCGCCCGGCGCAGGAGCCACCATCACCTCGAAGGGGCTGCGGGGGGGCAAGAAGAGGTCACGGGGTGGGGGGTACAAGGTGGGTTGGGGGTCACCCACGGGCGGGGGGTTCCGGCTGACCTGCGGGGGATGGCGTAGCCGCCCCAGGTGATGGCCACGGTGTACTTGCCGGGCACCAGGGGGCGATACTCGCACTCGTAGACCCCATCGCCCGCGTCCCGAACCTTCACCGGCTCCTCCGTGCCCTCTGCGGGGGAGGGGGGGGCTGGGTGAGATGGAGGCCACCCCAGAATGCCCCCCCCCTGACCCCCACTGCAAGTCCCGGAGGTCACCAAGGCGTCCTCCCAGGCTTAACACCGTCAGGGGCATCTTCATGGTGCCCACTGACCATGCACTATCCCCGTGGGCAACCCTATGGGTGCCCATCGACCATGCACCCCCCACAGACACCCTTATGGGTGCCCACCAAGCATGCACCACCCACAGACACCCTTATGGGTGCCCATCGACCATGCACCCCCCACAGCCACCCTTATGGGTGCCCATCGACCATGCACCCCCCACAGCCACCCTTATGGGTGCCCATCGACCATGCACCCCCCACAGCCACCCTTATGGGTGCCCATCGACCATGCACCCCCCACAGCCACCCTTATGGGTGCCCATCGACCATGCACCCCCCACAGCCACCCTTATGGGTGCCCATCGACCATGCACCCCCCATGGGCACCTCGTGGTCCGTGTCCCCCCCCCTTGCCCCACTCACTGGGTCCCTTGAGGGTCACCCGCAGGTCCCCGGTGCCAGCACCCTTGGTCAGCACCCTGAAGTCTGCCACCTCCTGCACCCTGACGCCCTTGGGCTGCAGCCCACGCCCGGTGGCCCGGCAAGCCGAGGGGTTGCACGCTGCACGTGGCATGGCACTGTGTCACCCGTGGGTGACAACCCAGTGCCACCACCCGTGGGTGCTGGCACTGCCCAAAGATGGGATTGTGCGGGTGGGGGCGAGGGGGGGGTGGGCACACACATATGGGGTTCTCAGGGGTCTAGGGGACCAGTCATGGGGGCACCCTGGGGACAAATGGGTACCAAAGGGGCAGCCTGGGGACACAGGGGTGCCACAGTGGCCCCAAGGGCACAAAGGGGACATATGAGTGCCACGATGCTCTCCGTGGGCAGAAAGGACCCGTGGGGACCCCTTAGGGGTAAGTGGGTGCCACAGGCACACCCTAGGGACACAGGGGTGCCATGGGGGGGGGAGGGTGAAGGTGCCACAGGGTCACCCTGAGGCCATGATGGGTGCCATAGGGGCGCTGAGGGACTCGTGGGGCCACCCTAGAGACAGCAGGGTGCCATGGGAGCTGAAGGACAGTGAGGCCACCCTGGGGACAGAAGGGACCCGTGGTGACACCAAAGGGTGCTTTGGGGACCCCAGGAGCACAGAGGATTCCTTGGGACACCTTGGGGACACTGCAGGGTGCAAGGGGGCCACGTGGCCCAGGGCAAGGGTGCCAAGAGGCCACCTGCGGCTGCCACAGGAGCGCCGCTTGGCACCGATGGGTGCCATGAGAGCATGGGGCAAGGCTGGGGGGGGGGACACACACAGTGGCAGAGGAGCTGGTGGTGACCTCTGGCCTGGGCCTCACCTTCAGCCACGTTGACAGTGAAAGGGCTCTTGGGGATCTGTGCCCCGGCGTAGGTGACACAGATGGTGTGTGGCCCCTCCAGCACGGGCCGGTAGGTGCAGCGGTAGATGTTGTCCCCTTTGTCCTCCAGCATCACCTCCACCGTGTCCCTCCGACCCTGGGGGTCCACAATCACCACCCCAACGTCTCCTGGGCCAGCTCCTGTCACCGGCAGGACATCGGCTCAGTGCCACCAGCTCGTGACCATGACATTAGAAGGTGGCCTCAGAGCCACCAAACCAAGGCACGGCTGTGCCACCGTGGCGACATGGTCCAGCGTCCCCAGGCTGTGCCCATGACTGTGCCACCATGAGCACATGGTCCTCAGAGCCACCAGACCAAGGCACGGCTGTGCCACCATGAGCACATGGTCCTCAGAGCCACCAAACCAAGGCACGGCTGTGCCACCATGAGCACATGGTCCTCAGAGCCACCAAACCAAGGCACGGCTGTGCCACCATGGGGACATGGTCCAGAGCCACCAAACCAAGGCATGGCTGTGCCACCATGGGGACATGGTGCTCAGAGCCACCAAACCAAGGCACAGCTGTGCCACCGTGGCGACATGGTCCAGAGCCACCAAACCAAGGCATGGCTGTGCCACCATGGGGACATGGTGCTCAGAGCCACCAAACCAAGGCACGGCTGTGCCACCGTGGCGACATGGTCCAGAGCCACCAGGCTGTGCCCATGACTGTGCCACCATGAAGACATGGTCCTCAGAGCCATCAGGCTGTGCCCATGGCTGTGCCACCATGAGGACATGGTCCTCAGAGCCATCAGGCTGTACCCATGGCTGTGCCACCATGAGGACATGTCCTCAGCACCCCACAACCACACCACCCACCTCAATGCCATCCCCCAGTGCCATGCTCCCAGCACCCCACAACCACCCCCTGCTAAGTGCCATCCCCCCCAGTGCCATGCCCCCAGCACCACCACAAGCACCCCCCTCAAGTCCCATGCCCCCAGCACCCCATAACCAACCCCTCAGTGCCATGCCCTCAGCACCCCACAACCCCCCCCTGCTCAGTGCCATCCCCCAGTGCCATGCCCCCAGCACCCCATAACCACCCCCACCCCTCAGTGCCTTCCCCCAGTGCCATGCCCCCATCACCACACAACCACCCCTCAGTGCCATCCCCCAGCGCCATCCCCCATCACCCCACCCCTCCGTGCCATCCCCCAGCGCCATGCCCCCATCACCCCACCCCTCAGTGCCATCCCCCAGCGCCATCCCCCATCACCCCACCCCTCCGTGCCATCCCCCAGCGCCATGCCCCCATCACCCCACCCCTCAGTGCCATCCCCCAGCGCCATCCCCCATCACCCCACCCCTCCGTGCCATCCCCCAGCGCCATGCCCCCATCACCCCACCCCTCAGTGCCATCCCCCAGCGCCATGCCCGGGCGCTGCGGTGCCCCCGTGCCCACCTGCAGTGTAGATGTCGAAGTAGGTGGGCTTGTTGGCCACGTTGCCCAGGGGCTCCAGCCCGGGCCCCCGAGCCGTCACCTTGTTGGCATCGCCCGAGGCCATGCCCACGCTGACGCCGAAGGGGCTGCGGTCGATGTTCTGCCCCGCGAACAGCACCGTCACCTGCCGACGTGCCCAGCTCAGCAGCGCCCACCCGCGGCCCCCTGCCCGGGGAGAGGGGTGCCCAGCGTGCCCAGGCACCCGAGATGCCCCTGGGTGGGTGGGGGGTGGGTGCTGACCTTGTGCAGCCCCCCGACCTTGGGGACGTAGGTGACGCTGTAGGTCCTCTTCTTGTCGTTGTTGGGCACCACCTTGGCCTGGGGAAGATTGAGGAAGCCTCAGCGGGGAGGAGGTGACCCAAAGCTGCTGGAGAGCTCCGAGGAGGAGGTCAGATGGGTGCTGGGCAGCACCCAGGTGGCACCCAGGTGGCACCCAGCCTACCTCCTCGGTGTGGCCTTCGGGGTCCTCGACGTAGACCAGGACCTCTCCCACCCCTGCCTCCAAGGTCTCCACCGTGAACTGCGCCGGCTTCAGCACCACGTTCCCGTGTGGCTCAATGCCTGGGGGTGCCCAGGAGGGGGTCAGGGTGCACCCTCCCTGGCACCCCCACCCCGCGATGGCAACCCAGCTCCTCCACACCCACAGCTTGGCACCTTCAGGTGGCCCTTGGAGGTGGCAGAGGGAGCTTGGTCCTCTCTAGGCGTGGAGAGGATGCTGGGTGTCAAAGGGGACTCTGGGGGGTGGGTGGCACCTAGGGACAGTCTCAGGCTGGCCCTGCAGCCTTGGGTGTCTCTGAGGTGTCCTCCAGGGCTCCTGGGCACGGGTGGCACCTTAGGTCACCCTAGGGTGTCCCTGGGCATGAGTGGCACCTTGGAGGGTCCTTGGACATGAAGGGGACTCTGAGGAGTCTGAGGTTGTCCTTGGGCATGAGTGACTCCTTGGGTGACCCCAAGGTGTCCCTGGGCATGAGTGGGACACCCAGAGCTGGAAAGGGGTCCCCGGGCATGAGCAGCACCCTGGGGTCCCCCTGGGCACAGGTGGCAGCTTTGAGGGTGCCTGAACATGAAGGGAACCCTGGAGAGTCCGAGGCTGCCCTTGGGCATGAGTGACACCTTGGGTGACCCCGAGGTGTCCCTGGGCATGAGAGGGACACCCAGAGCTGGAAAGGGGTCCCTGGGCATGGGCAGCACCCTGGGGTGTCCCTGGGCATGGGGGGGACACCCAGAGCTGGAAAGGGGTCCCTGGGCATGAGCAGCACCCTGGGGTGTCCCTGGGCACGGGTGGCAACCCGAACAAGCCTGAGGTTGCCCTAGGCATGGCACAGGGAGGTGCCCCACAGTTGGAAAGATGCCCCTGGGCTTGAGGGGTGGACCTATCCCACGCCCCCCCCGTGCCACCCCCCATCCCTGGCAGGGCCATACCAGGCCCGTAGGCGCGGGCACGGCCGGGCTGGGGCTGCTGGGCACGGATGGGTGCCCCTGGCTTGAGCTTGGCCTTGGGGAACTGGGACAGGTAGGTCATGACCGAGTGCTCGTCCACGTTGGGGTCCACGATCTCCTCGGGGGCGATCACCTGCAGGGGGCGCACAGACGCAGGACGTGGGGGGCATTCCTCACCCCCTCTTGGCACCTCGTGTCCCACCTATCACCCACGCAGGCACCCCCTGGCAGCCCCAAAGACACCCCCAGACCCAGGGACCATCCCTCCCCCCCCCTCCCCGGGACCACTGCTCCTAGGGACCACTCCTGCACCCGTAGAGACACCCCAGAGACTCCTTCGGACCCCTCGGGACCCCCCAGTACCCAGGGACCCCCCACGAGGACCACCCAGGGACCCCCCAACACCTCCAGATTCAAGGACCACCACCGAGGACCCTCAAGAACACCTCCAGCCCCAGAGACCCCACCAGAGACCCCTC
>WAAF01011895.1:0-19687 GCA_013400475.1 Tricholaema leucomelas
GCCTGCTGTTATTCCTGCCCAGGTGCAGGACTGTACAGAACACCTCTCAGCAAAAGAGGCTGAGCAGAATATTAAACTTGTCTGTTAATTGTGCCTCTAGGGCAAGCAGAGCATCCTCTGGTGATGAGTAGCTTTGGGCTGGAAGCAAGAAGATTTGGATGTGTTGGAGCAATGAGGCCCAAAGATGGACTGTTGCTGGGAGCAGTGGACCAAAACAAAATTAGCATCTGAAATTGCTTTGTCTGTTCTGCAGCTGACTCCTTCTTGGCAGTGATGACAGTGAGGTGTCTGAGATAGCTACAGCAACAAGAGATCCCTGCTCTGGCTAGCACAACACTTCTGTTCCTGAATGAGGAGTGACTGAGTTTTCCCCTGTGAGTAGAAAGCAGTAAGATAGGAAGATAAAGCTGAGCACAGAGCAAAGCAAAGCTTGCTCATTAGCAGTCTATCAGGAGAGCAATGTGCAGGGACAATGCAGTGAAACATCTGGAATGAGCTGTCCAGGGAGGTGGTGGAGTCAGAGACACTTGGAGGTGTTTAAGGCTGGTTTGGATGTGGTGCTTGGGGTTATGGTTTAAGGTGAGTCTTGCAGAGTAGGGTTCTAGGTTGGGCTTGGTGCTCCTGAGGGGCTGTGCCAGCCTGGATGTCTCTGTGATTCTGAGATGCTGCCACATTCCTCTAGGAGATATTCTGAGGAGATATTAGCTGAGAAGGTAACAGGATAAGCAGGGGTTGTGGGACTGGTCTGCTTGTCTGCAGCAGCCCTCTTTTGGTAATCCCAGAATCACAGAATGTTAGAGGTCCCCCCCAGGGACGGCAACTCCACCACCTCCCTGGGCAGCCCATTCCAATGCCAATCACTCTCTCTGCCAACAACTTCCTCCTAACATCCAGCCTGATCCTGCCCTGGCACAGCTTGAGGCTGTGTCCCCTTGTTCTGTTGCTGCTTGCCTGGCAGCAGAGCCCAACCCCACCTGGCTACAGCCTCCCTGCAGGGAGCTGCAGACAGCAATGAGCTCTGCCCTGAGCCTCCTCTTCTGCAGGCTGCACACCCCCAGCTCCCTCAGCCTCTCCTCACAGGGCTGTGCTCCAGGCCCCTCTCCAGCCTTGCTGCCCTTCTCTCAACACCTTCCAGTACCTCAGCATCTCTCTTGAACTGGGGAGCCCAGAACTGGACACAGCACTCAAGCAGCACTGACCAGTGTGGAGTACAGAGGCAGAAGAACCTCCCTTGTCCTGCTGCCCACACTGCTCCTGAGCCAGCCCAGGATGCCATTGGCTCTGCTGCCCACCTGGGCACTGCTGCCTCAGCTTCAGCTCCTCTCTCCCAGCACCCCCAGCTCCCTCTCTGCCTGGCTGCTCTCAGCCACTTTGTCCCCAGCCTGTATTGCTGCTTAGGGTTGTTGTGGCCAAAGTGTAGAACCCTGCACACTGCTGGCCCATGTTCAGCCTACTACCAACCACCACCCCCAGGACCCTTTCTCCTGTTGCTGTTCCTTCCTGCAGCTAAGCAAAGCAAAGCTGCGGCGCCATGGCGCAAGAGCCTGGGTTCTGCTACCAGCAGCTGCCTCTAAAAACCCAACCCTCTGACAGATAAGAAATACTAAAGGAGCAATAATAATTAATGGCAGGAGGAGATGAAACTCGGAGTTGCTCAGACGGCTGTCTCCACATAATCTGTATTTTATACAAGAGGAGAAAGAACTCCGCGGAATTTCGGCTGTGACCGGATAAAAACTGCCAACAGAAAGTGATAAGGGAAGTCTAATGTGCATATTAATCATGTTTATAGCGCCTCATTTGCTGATATATTAGCCCCAACTCCCTTTCAGAAGACATTTCTGATCGCTGGTACAATCATTTCATACAATCAGACTGAAGCAGGACCAATTAATGTTTTCCATCTTCTATTAATGAGAAGTAATTGGTCTTGGCAGCCCCTGCAACAAATCACGGAGCAGAGGAGTTTGGAAATGGGGTTGGAGCTGGATGAGCTTTGAGGTCCCTTCCAACCTAAACCTGGCTGTGATTCTGTGTCCTGCCACAGGCTGGACCTTTAGGTTTTAGAGGTTGGAGCTGGATGATCTTTGAGGTCCCTTCCAACCTATATCTTTCTGTGACTCTGTGTCCTGCCACAAGCTGGACCTGTAGGTTTTAGAAGCTGGAGCTGGATGATCTTTGAGGTCCCTTCCAACCTAAACCTGTCTGTGATTCTGTGTCCTGCCACAGGCTGGGCCTTTACATTTTAAAGGGTTGGAGCTGGATGATCTCTGAGGTCCCTTCCAACCTAAACCTTTTCATTGATTCTATGTCCTGCTGGTGAGTTGTGTTGATGATGATGATGATTGTGGAAAGATTGCAGCCACAGGATGGATCTTTAGGTTTTAGGGGTTGGAATGAATGATCTTTAAGGTCCCTTCCAACCTAAACCTAAACCTTTCTGTGATTGTGTCCTGCCACAGGATGGATCTTTAGGTTTTAGGGGTTGGAGGTGGATGATCTTTAAGGTTCCTTTCAACCTAAACTGTTCTCTGATTCTATGTCCTGCTGGTGAGTTGTGTTGCTGATGCTTGTGGAAAGATTTTAGCCACAGGCTGGATCTTCAGGTGTTTGTTGCCTTCATTTACATCCTGTGGTTTCACTATGGACATAGCCTTTAGGGCTGTGGTTTAGATCCAGCAACCTCATGGCTGCCCAAAGAATTCTGCACAGATCTTAGGTTGGCTGTTTGCTATTTCTTCAAGCACATGGGAATAGAAGGCCAACAGGCAAATATGGAGCAGTGGATATCTTTTGACTTCAATTTCTTTAATACAGAATTCCATCATCACAGAATCACAGCATGTTAGAGCTTGGAAGGGACCCCAGAGATCATCCAGTCCAACCTCCCTGCCAAAGCAGCATCACTCAGGGTGGTTCACACAGACCCTGGAACAGGTTGCCCAGGGAGGTGGTTGAGGTCCCATGTCTGGAGGTCTTTAAGGCCAGGCTGGATGAGGCTGTGGCCAGCCTGATCTAGGGTGAGGTGTCCCTGCCCGTGGCAGGGGGTTGGAACTAAATGATCCTTGTGGTCCCTTCCAACCCTGACTGATCTTATGATTCTATTAATCCCACCTTTTGTGATTATTCAGGGACTAATTACTATTACTTAGCCAAGACTTTCTAAGAGGGCCTTAAATCTTGGGAAAAAAAATACCTAGGAATATTAAAGTCCTGATAGGAACTCAGGACTTCAACTGGGGAGTTTTGGGCTCCCCAGCTGAAGAGGGACAGGGATCTGCTGGAGAGGGTCTGGTGGAAGGCTGTGAGGATGATGAGGAGACTGGAGCACTGCCTGATGAGGAGAGGCTGAGTGCCCTGGGGCTGCTTAGTCTGGAGAAGAGAAGACTGAGAGGGGATTGAATCAATGTCTATAACTATCTGAGGGCTGGGGGTCAGGAGCGGGGGACAGGCTCTGCTCACTGCTCCCTGGGATAGGACAAGCAGCAATGGATGGAAGCTGCAGCACAGGAGGTCCCTTTGGGTCCCTTCCAACCCCTGTCATCCTGTGTCTGAGGGGAGCCCTGGTTTGGGCTCCTCAGCCCTATTTGAAGAATGCCTCTTTCTCCAACAGCAGCAAGAGGATTGCTCGAGTGGTTCCTGTGCTTCCTGTGTGATTTGCAAATCTCTCCTGCGAGGCCACAGGACAAACTTCCATCTCCTCCTTCAGGTTTCCCTCCCCGACCATCATTAGCTTTCTGCAGCGGCACCGAGAGTGGCCCATTAGGGGCCGCATTCTTCGCTGCAAACGAGTGCCAAATTAGCATTCCCTAAGTGCAGGCCAGAGAGTTGGGCCGTTAATAGTTCCTTCAGAAGTAAATGCTTCTTATCGTGCTAGATAAGACTCCAACCATTCATTTTCCCCTTGCGTGGAGCCCTTGTTCTGCATCTCCAGATGGTTGCTCTGCCCCTGTGAGCCGTCCCGGTTAGGTCAGCGAGCAGCAGCGATTATTCTATCATCGTCTTCATGTTAGGTTTTCGGACAGCTCAGGGTTATGTGATTTACTGGCTAATCTTCCACTATTTGGAGCAGTTCGGTGTCTCTGCTCTCCCAGCCTCTCAACAGAGAGCTGCCAGACGCCTGCCGCGGTGGAGCTGCCTCCCACGCACCGTGACTGCGGACGAGCTTGCTGCCTTCTACGTGGGGCTCCCCCCGTCCTGCCAAGCTGGCTCAGGAGCGCTGCCCACACTGCAAAGTAGCACAGAACCACAGAGTGCCAGGGGCTGGAAGGGACCTCCAAGGCTCATCCAGTTCAACCCTCCCGCACTTCCCAGGGTGCAGGAACACATCCAGGCAGCTCCTGGGTCTCTCCAGAGAGGGAGACTCCACAGCTCCCCTGCGCAGCCTCTTCCAGTGTCTTCTGCCCACTCAACTCAACTGAGTATCTTGTGAGCTATCTTGAGGCCCAGGCAGGGATGGAATAAGATGAGACTCAACTTTGAGGGGGAAATTCTGTGTCAAACTGCAAACCCTTTTTATGCTTCCTTCTAAAGAAGAAATTCTAATTTCACTGACTTCATTTCGCTGTAGGGGTTCAAATGACTGTTGGGTAAGTGATGTGCCAGTGTGGCTGCATGCTCCCAAGTTATGGGACTTGATGATCTGTGAGGTCTCTTCCAACCCTGATGATACTGTGATACTGTGATACTGTTATGTGCTCATAGAGTCACAGAAACTTAGAGGTTAGAAGGCACCTTCAGGGAGCATCCAGTCCAAACTCCCTGCCAAAAGCAGGATGCACAGGAATGTATTCAAGAGGGGTTTGAAAGTCTGCAGAGAAGGAGACTCCACAACCTCTCTGGGCAGCCTGCTCCAGGGCTCTGCCACCCTCACTCCAAAGAAGTTTCTCCTCCTGTTGAGCTGAAACCTTCTCTGTTCCAGTTTGCATCCATTGCTGCTTGGCTCTTGCTGTGCAGCACCCAGAAGAGCTTGGCCCCCTCCCCTTGACACCCACCCCTCAGCTCTTTGCACACATTGCTCAGATCCCCTCTCAGCCTTCTCTGCTCCAGACTCAACAGCCCCAGGGCTCTCAGGCTCTCTTTGCAGGGGAGATGCTCAAGTCCCCCACTCATCCTCCTGGCTCTCTGCTGGACTCTCCCCAGCAGGTCCCTGTCTCTCCTGCACTGGGGAGCCCAAACCTGGACACAGTATTGCAGCTGTGGTCTCCCTAGGACAGAGTAGAGGCAGAGAAGGACCTCCCTAGCCCTGCTGGCTACACTTTCCCTGATGCCCCCCAGGCTGCCACTGCCTCTCTTGCCCACCAGGCCACATTGCTGGCCCATGCAGAACTTGCTGCCCACCAGCACTTCAAGGTCTTTCTCCACCAAGCTGCTTTCTAGCAGGGCAGCCCCAAACCTATACTGATGTTAGCTGCTATATCTCCCTGGTGCCTGTTTTTATTCCTCCCTGAGGATGCCCAATGACTGGAAATTGATTTGGAGCTTTGCTTTCCCTCTGCCAGCACAACGAGCCTGGGGCCAGCCGATACGGTCCTGTGTGTTTACAGATGCCCTGAATTCAGCAGCTGAACTGAACCCCTGCTTGTCCTGTTTCCACTCCATGGCATTCCTGGGAATGTCCCCATGCCATGGTTCATGTACACTGCAATATAATTCAACAAGTGACAAGCCTTTTTTCTCCCCCCTAGGTGCCATGACTTCATTCGTCCACTTATGTTACTTTTCAAGTGATAACACTCTAATTAGCTGCTGAACTCTGGTATCCTTTGCATACCCTTCCCAGTCCAAACTTTCACTTATCTCTCCAAAAGTGCTACATGACATCCTTGTTGTTTCAGGAGAACACAGTTACCATTCACTGGCTGCCCCCACGCTATCTAAGATAAGTGTTGTGTGACACAGCTCCCAATTCAGACAACAAAACTGTTTCCCCCACCCCTCCCAACAACCCTGGCAGAAAGCTCACCCCCCCCATCTCATGCTGAATATTGAGTTATTGTGCTATAGCACTGCTGAATATTGAAATCAGGCCTGGGCAAGGCAGGGTTCTCCTTTCCCTCACATACCTACTGCCTGTGCGTGCTGCTGGTTCTCAGCGGCAGTAACCTTGCAGTCCTGGTGCACTTTATGATAGAATTTAACCTTTGCAGTCCTGAGCCAAAATCCTCACTGAACTTAGACTGAGTCACAGCAGGAATGCAGTTTTAGGATTGTATTATGGGTTAGGTTGGGAGGGACCACAAAGGTCCATCTAGTTCCAAACCCCCCAGGTTAGACCCTGAAGCGTCGTCATCGTGTACATAATCTGGGTTGGGTATTAGTTGTATGTGTGAAATAACAACTTGTTCTCTGGTCAAAGAAAAGCTTTGGCTCTGTTTTGGCTGCTTTGGCCTGTGCCTTTCCCAGCTCTGAGAAGAACTGCAGGAGTAAGTCTGTGCTGCACAGAGTCACACAGGGCAGACAATCCCAGACCAGCGCCGCTCTGGCCCTTTCGCACTACTCCCCACATCCTGTTTGGCTACTCTTAATTAGTCCCCTAGCAGACAGCCTCAGACTTTCCACAGTGCCTGAAGATGCCTGGAGGAGCACTTCCAAAACCTGCTGCAAGAATCCTCTGCTCTCACCAGTTCATCACAGGAGAATACTTTCAAGTGAGGAAGCAAAACACTGCAGTGGAGGCATTGGTGCAAGGAATGGGAAACCCATTCGTGGTGTTCCCCTCGGAGACAACTGCGAGGGACCTCCTGCAGCATGCCAGCCACGGACTGAGGAATGCTTGCCAGTGTCATAGTCTGTAACAGTGACCTCTAAAGTGACCTTCACAAAGCATCTAAGAGCAGGGAAAATGCTGAATGATTTCCAGTCCAGTTCTGTGCTCCCTCGGTTCAAGAAGGATCTCAGGAAACTGCTTGAGAGAGTCCAGCACAGAGCCACAAAGATGCTGAAGGGATTGGAACATCTCTCTTAGGAGAGCCTGAGGGAGCTGGGGCTGAGCTGCTGGGAGAGGAGGAGCCTCAGGGGGACCTCATGGATGGTTAGAAAGATGTAAAGGTGAGTGCCAGGAGGCTGGAGCCAGGCTCTGCTGGGTGATGCTCAGTGCCAGCACAAGGGGCACTGGGTGCAAGCTGAGGCAGAGGAAGTTCCATGGAAACATGAGGAGGAATTTTTTCCCTGTGAGGGTGACAGAAGCCTGGCAGAGGCTGCCCAGAGAGGGCTGTGGAGTCTCCTTCTCTGGAGCTATCCCAGAGCTGCCTGGATGTGTTCCTGTGTGCTCTGCTGTAGGTGATGCTGCTGTGGCAGGGGAGTTGGACTGGATGAGCTTTGGAGGTCCTTTCCAGCCCCTGACATTGTCCTGTCATCAGGCATCACCCAGCAGAGCCTGGCTCCAGCCTCCTGCCACTCACCTTTACATCTTCAGAACCACTGATGAGGTCCCCCCGCAGGCTCCTCCTCTGCCAGCAGCGCAGCCTCAGCTCCCTCAGGCTCTCCTCACAAAAGAGATCTTTCACTCCCTTCATCATCTTTGTGGCTCTGTGCTGGCCTCTCTCAAGCCATCCCTGGAGGTGTTTAAGGCAAGCTTGGCTGTGGCACTCAGTGCCGTGGTCCGGTGGCTGTGGTGGCGTTAGGTCATAGGCTGGGCTGGATGACCTCAAGCTCTGTTCCAGCCTCAAGCATTCTGTGATTCTGTGAAAGCTCTTTGCTATCCCAACAGCCCTGTAGTGCTATTCAGTGTGATAAAGTAGAGCTTGGAGAAAGTCCTGAAACAATAAGAAACTGCAGTAATCCCCAAGCAGAGCTCTGAGCAGCGCAAGAACAGGATGTGTGTTCTCGGCGGTGTTATTTGTGGGCTTCAGAATGCCATTAGGCAGTAGAAAGGGGAGGAGAGTGTTGCTTTGCCTCGGGTTGCTTTATTACCACATCCATTTTAATTAGCATTCCATAATGTGCCCACATAAAGGTAACCTGTCACAGTTAAGTTGGTATTTCTCTTGCTTTATTTATGACCACATAAAATATGGTTTCCTGAGCGTAATCTCCACAAGCTCAGGGATTTAAACTCCACCCAGGGTATATATCTTGAACACCACAGGCAAAAAAGAAGTCTTCTGGCTTCTCTGCTCACCCTCCACACTTCTATATGCCAGGTACAATTCAGACAGCATTAAGCAGTTGATTCTATATCTGCTATTAAGATAAAACCTAAATGTAGATGGCATTGCAGGCCCCCAGAGCTCAAAAGCAGACCAAAATAGGTATTTAAGAGTATTGATACAGCTGAGGATGAAAATATCTCTGCAGGAGATTGTAATGGCAAAGGCTTCACAGAGATAAGAGCACAGCTTGATTTTCCAAGTCATGGGATTAAGACATAGAATCAGAGTCATAGAATTGTCAGGGCTGGAAGGGACCTCAAGCATCATCCAGTTCCCAACCTCCTTGCCACGGGCAGGGACACCTCACACTAGAGCAGGTTGCTCACAGCCACATCCAGCCTGGCCTTAAAAGCTTCCATGTTAATTAGAGGTCTACTTGACTAAATCTGACCAAGCAGCTAATTGAATGCACTGAGCACTCATACAGTTACCATTTCCACCCCCAATCAGGTGGAGGAGTTCTGTAAGATTGAGGAACATCCCAGCCTCAGAGACAGGAACCTGTGATTCCAGGAATGCTGTGGAAATGGGATTTCAGGTCACTCACAAGAAACTCTGGGTTAATGCCTATCACACTGAAAGCTTCTAATCTTTATTACCTCCTAAACACTCTTAGCAATGAGAGCAACATTCTGCCTGGATGTAGATTGGTCCAGAGATCCCAAGTAGAGCTGTGCTCTCCCTTTAAAGATCCCTCTGGATATCTGTGACTTTGCTCAAGCAAGGTGAGCAGAAAGTACCTGGACCAAAAAGAACTTTAAGTCTGTCACACTGAAAGCCTCTAATCTGTATCACCTCCTAAAACCTTCTTAACAGTGAGAGCAAAATTCTGCTCTGCCATAAGTTGGTCCAGGCACCCAAAGCAGAGCTGTGCTCCCCCTTTAAAGATCCCTATGGATATCTCTGACTTCACTCAATGAGGCTGAGCAGAATATACCTGGATCAAAAGGAACTCAAAGTCTATCACACTGAAAGCTTCTAATCTTTATTACCTCCTAAACACTCTTGACAGTGAGAGCAACGTTTTGCTTGGATGTAGATTGGGTTAGGGTTAGGGTGGTTGGATATAGATTGGTCCAGAGATCCCAAGTAGAGCTGTGCTCTCCCTCTAAAGACCCCTCTGGACATCTGTGACTTTGCTCAAGCAAGGCTGAGCAGAAAGTACCTGGACCAAAAGGAACTTTAAGTCTATCACACTGAAAGCTTCTAATCTTTATTACCTCCTAAAACTGTCTTAACAGTGAGAGCAACATCCTGCTCTCCCATAGGTTGGTCCAGGGTTCCAAGGCAGAGCTGTGCTCTCCCTTTAAAGATCCTTTTGGATATCTGTGACTTGGCTGAGCAGAAAACACCTGGACCAAAAGGAACTCCCATTGAAGCACTTGTACCTGTCAGGCTATTTGAGAAACAGCTGGAGGGACCTGTGCCAACTTCTCCTAAGTGCCAGAGACTCATTCCCCTCTGCTCTCATCACTGAGAGGACTGAGCAGCCCCACAGTGAGGCTTGGAG
Organism: Tricholaema leucomelas; assembly: GCA_013400475.1. NCBI lineage: Eukaryota > Metazoa > Chordata > Aves > Piciformes > Lybiidae > Tricholaema lacrymosa > Tricholaema leucomelas. Next base: position 9,664 of record WAAF01011895.1, read on the forward strand.
ATCTCTGTGAGACTCCTGCAGGGAACCTGAGGGAGTTTCAGTTTTGGGCTCCCTGGTTTAAAAGGGACAGGGATCCACTGGGGAGGGTCCAGTGGAGGGCTACAAGGATGATGAGGGCAGTGGAGCACTGCCTGAGGAGGAGAGACTGAGGGACCTGGGGCTGCTTAGTCTGGAGGAGAGAAGACTGAGAGGGGATTTAATCAATGTCTATAACTATCTGAGGGCTGGGGGTCAGGAGTGGGGGGACAGGCTCTGCTCACTGCTCCCTGGGATAGGACAAGCAGCAATGGATGGAAGCTGCAGCACAGCAGGTTCCAGATCAACACAAGGAGGAACTTCTTGACTGGAAGGGTCCCAGAGCCCTGGCACAGGCTGCCCAGAGAGGCTGTGGAGTCTCCTTCTCTGGAGCCTTTCAAGGCCTGTCTGGATGTGTTGCTGTGTGATCTGTGCTAGATTGTGTGGTCCTGCTCTGGCAGGGGGGTTGGACTTGGTGATCTCTTTGGGTCCTTTCCAACCCCTGACATCCTGTGAGCCTGGGATCCCATTGGCCACAGCCATCCACCCAGCCTGGCCAATCTTGCCAGGGTCCAGAACTGCCATTATTAATCACTCCCTTAGCACTAAAGAAACACTAAAACTGTTCTCCTCTTACTTTATCTTAATAACTGCCTCAGAAATGCTTGCAGAGATGCAAAACCTTGACAGAGAGGTTTGGACGAACCCCCACTCACTCAGCCATCAGCTTTGGTGCTAACAGCTTACCCTTTGTGACTAATGGTTGCCTTTTGCTTGCCGTTTCCTCGCTGGGAGAAGGCAGCAGAGATGGGACTCAGAGGTTTTAAAGGGACGAAAAGGCTGAGCTTAACCACAGGCATTGCATTTATCAAGAGCACTTAAGTGTTCTGCAGTGGCTGATGAGTGTATTTCAGCAGATAGACTCCGAGGTTTGTTTCTTTTATGTTAGAGGTCTTTAAGAAGAAAAAAAAAAAAGAGCCATTATTTACCTCCTTCATATCTAATCAAGATAAACTCTCAGGCTTATAAATAAGGGCAGACTTTATTTGCTTTAGTGACTGATTCGAGTCTGGAAAGATTTGCCGAGCAGGGGCTGGGCTCAGTAATATTTCACCAAGCTAAAAATTCAGTCCTGATGCATTCTTGACACGAGACACATCATTTTTCACATAGAAGAACAATTACCTCATGTTTGCACAGCATTTAAAGCATGGAGAATGATTAGATTTTACCATTTCTGGCATGCCCAGGGCCTACACATGGCTACTGGCTCTTGGCTCTTGAAACAGGGGAAAGGAGATTCATTCTGATGCTCATTTAATTTGGTGCCACTTATCTGTCTGTGGAAAGGTTCACTGCTGGTGCTAGTGATGGGTATGAAATACAGGCCTAGAAATAACTGCCAGAGAGGGAGGGAGGAGGCTGTAATGGGGAGATAAGTGTTGGGATAGATCAGTGGGATGAGCCCCATAGCCCCGGCAAGCCCTGCTGATAGCACCTTGGCGTGGTGGGAGAGGGCAGGCGGCTGCTGCAGGGAGCCTCTGCTGGCCAGGGGAGAGGGGTCAGGAGCAAGGAGGAGGAATGACAGGATGATGGATTGGAGCTCACCCAACCACAATTGCTTGGCAGGCAGAGGTGTGTGGGCAAGCACTCCCAGGAGGTAAGAGGCATCCTCTGGGCACAGCGTGGAGCTTCAGTGTGGGCAGGCTGTGAGAGCTCTTTGGAAGGGAGCTAATAACAGCAGTGTGAGATGCTCATGCCTGCATCTCTCAGCTCTTCTCCAGCGATGAGCTGCTTTACTGTAAGGCTCAGAATACATCTTGAGTAGGAACCAGGTTTCAGGAGGCTTTCTCCAAGCATGGGACTCACTTTAGAGCTATCATTGATCTGTTGTATCACTTGGGTTTGGAGCTGGGACCATGCCATAAACAGCCAAAGGAGAAGTGCTCCCCTCCTGTGCTGCAGCTTCCAATCATTGATCCTTGTCCAGGGAGCAGTGAGCAGAGCCTGTCCCCCCCTCCTGACCCCCAGCCCTCAGATAGTTACTGATTCAATCCCCTCTCCGTCTTCTCTTCTCCAGACTAAGCAGCCCCAGGTCCCTCAGCCTCTCCTCATCAGGCAGTGCTCCAGTCCCCTCATCATCCTCATGACCCTCCACTAGACCCTCTCCAGCAGATCCCTGTCCCTCTTCAACTGAGGAGCCCAGTAAGTAACTGAAAACAGTACTCAAGATGAGGTCTCAGCAGGGCAGAGTAGAAGCAGAGGAGAACCTCCCTGGATCTGCTGGACACACTCTGCTCAATGCACCTCAGGACCCCATTGGCCCTCTTGGTCCCCAGGGCACATTGCTGTGCCATGGATGTTCTCCCCCAGCACTCCCAGGTCCCTCTCCACAGGGCTGCTCTCCAGCAGTCACCTCCCAGCCTGTCCTGCTGCAGTTTCCTGTTCCTCCCCGGGTGCAGAACTCTGCACTTGTCCTTGGTGAACCTCTTCCAGCCTGGTTGATTCTATGATGTTATGAAAATTTAGCTACAGCCAAGGTGGACCTTTTGTGCTTTGGCTACCCTTCGAGATACACATCCCTGGATGAAATTTTCAGATGCAAGAATTTTCAGCTGCCCAGCTCTGCCTTGGGGTATTATTTGGAGCATCAGGGGATGGAGCAGGAAGGAAGAAGGACTGAGGTGTTTTGTGGTTTGAGTTTTTTTTTTTCCATTGAAAGCTGTGAAAAAGAACAGTTTTAGGAACTTTATTTTTCTTGTGAGGTATCTGTGGCTAATCAAGGGCCATCAGCACTCCCACCCCCTGTCCAAGCTTTAAAAATATAGCTTTAATGGAAACAAAGGCTAGCATTTTTTAAGTGCAGGCAGGCTAGGGACCCTCAAGGTTTTCAAACAGAGTAAATCAGAGAGGGCAACCCCCTCATAATTTACCTCTGGTTTACAGAGCTTTCCAATGCACTAATTAAACCACTTGGGCTCAACCACAATTTATCCCTCTGTAAGCCAGAAATCAGGCTCAGGCTGCAGACTTTGTGCCTCCTCCTCAGAGCAGCTCTATGCACTGTGTTTTGAAACCAAAGCCCTCTGGGGCACAATGCCCACACAGATCCTTCCCAGCCCCATGGGAAAGCAGGACACCGACGGCGTAGCTTGGAGTGGTGGAAGTGACCAGAGCAGCACTGCTGCTTAGCATTCCTGAGGGGCATTGCTGCTTAGCTCTGGCATCCAGACTGCATCCAAGCTAAGTGGCTTGCAACACACCTCTGACTCCACAGAGATGCACATGTGCTGCTGACACAGACCCCTCCAAACCCAAGTGTTAGGGCACATCAGTGAGAGCTCCGAGGTGAATCCCATGCTTGGAGCAAGCCTCCTGAAACCTTGCTCCTACTCAGACTAATTTCTCTTTTCACTATTTACAGCACGGTCCCAGCTCCAAACCCAAGCATTATAACAGACCAATGAGACCAATGATAGCTCTAAAGTGAGTCCCATGCTTGGAGAAAGCCTCCTGAAGCCTGGTTCCTACTCAAGATATTTTCTCCTATGGCTGTTTATGGCATGGTCCCAGCTTCAAACCCAAGTGATACAACAGATCAGTGATAGCTCTAAAGTGAGTCCCATGCTTGGAGAAAGCCTCCTGAAACCTGGTTCCTACTCAAGATGTATTCTGACTATTTACAGCATGGTCCCAGATGCAAACTCAAGCATTATAACAGACCAATGATAGCTCTAAGGTGAGTTCCATGCTTGGAGAAAGCCTCTTGAATCCTTGTTCCTACTCAAGATGTATTCTGACTATTTACAGCATGGTCCCAGCTTCAAACCCAAGCGATACAACAGATCAGTGATAGCTCTAAAGTGAGTCCCGTGCTTGGAGCAAGCCTCCTGAGACCTGTTTCCTACTCAAGATGTATTCTGACTATTTACAGCATGGTCCCAGCTGTAAACCCAAGCATTATAACAGGCCAGTGATAGCTCTAAGGTGAGTCCCATGCTTGAAGAAAGCCTCCTGAAACCTGGTTCCTACTGCAGATATTTTCTGCTCTGTCTGCTTACAGCACAGCCGCAGCCTTGTTGGGGCTGCAGCCCCAGATACGATTAGCATCGCTCTGCCTCTGACCCGCTGAGCTCTGTATCAACAAACAGCACAACACTGGCAATGCTTCAGAGCCTGCCTGAGCCTCTGCAGTGCCCATGAGTGAAAGCAACTCGAGCCTGCTGGCATAGGTTGTTAAGCAATGTGTAAACAGCAGTCTAAACAACAGCAGGGCAGGGCAGAGGAGGAGGCTGGCGCTCGGTGAGGCCGCAGCTGGAGCTTGCCCAAGTGTGAAATTCCCAACTGGGAGGGAACATTTGGAAAAACAATGAGCTCGAGGTTTGTCAACACAAATCATGCCTTAAGTGGCAGGTTTTAGTCAGAGTATGTGTGGCCTGGCTCTAGAAGGAGGGAAGTTTTTATCGCTTCCAGATATCTCCCTCTTCGGCTCGTCCTCAGCAGCCCAGGTGATCCAGCAGATCCAGGGAGGTTCTCCTCCCCCTCTGCTCTGCCCTGCTGAGACCTCATCTTGAATACTGCCTTCAGTTTTGGGCTCCCCAGTTGAAGAGGGACAGGGATCTGCTGGAGAGAGTCCGGCAGAGGGCTACGAGGATGATTAGAGGACTGAAGGGCTGCCTGATGAGGAGAGGCTGAGACACTTGGGGCTGCTTAGTCTGGAAAAGAGAAGACTTAAGAGGGGATTTGATAAACGTTTATAACTGAGGGATGTCAGGAAGGGGGGGCACAGGTTCTACTCACTGCTCCCTGGGGTAGGACAAGGAGCAATGGGTGTAAGTTGCAGCAATGGGTGTAAGTTGCAGCAAAAGAGGCTCCTCCTCAACACAAGGGGGAACTTCTTGAGTGTAAGGGTCCCAGAGCACTGGCACAGGCTGCCCAGAGAGGTTGTGGAGTCTCCTTCTCTGGAGCCTCTCAAGGCCTGTCTGGATGTGTTTCTCTGTGATCTGTGCTAGATTGTGTGGTCCTGCTCTGGCAGGGGGCTTGGACTCGATGATCTCCTTGGGTCCCTTCCAACCCCCAATCTCCTGTGATCCTGTGAAACACAAATGGGGCTGGGATTTGTGTGTATGTGTGTGGGTGGGTGTGGGGACTGCAGTGAACTGCTTGTGCTCCCCTCTCAGAACTGTGCCCATAAATCTTCCCCTTCGAGCCCTGCTGTGCCTCTTTGTGACTGTCACCCTTTGGAAACGCCACATCATGGCCCTGGTTCATGAATCTGCTGCGAGCTTGTGCTGGAAGACCCTCCCTGCTCAGCAAAGCACTTAGAAGCCTGCCTAGCTTTGAGGAAGGAATTGAATTGCCTTTCTGAGGAGAAGGAGGAAGGCTTTTCTGGCATGGGTCAGAAAATCAGAGTCACAGGGCACCCTCGGTGTGGGCAGGGGCATGTAAATAAACCCTACAGAAACCTAAAATAAGCAGGATAGGAATTGCCTCTTAAAACTGAGACGGGAAAGCTTCCTGGGTGCTCTGACCTCCTAGGTGGTCACTGCACCTTGTTAGACATCATGCTCCCTTTTCCCAGGGCTGCCACTGGCCTTCCAATGAGCCACTGCTCTCAGTGGGCAGCTCTCACCTGTGTTTCAGGTCTCCAACACACACGGACAAGACTGAGAGCCCTGAGGGTGTTTAATCTGGAGAAGAGACCACACCTGGAATACTCTGTCCAGTATTGCTCCCCCAGTTCAGGAGAGACAGGGACCTGCTGGAGAGAGTCCAGCAGGGAGCCAGGAGCATGAGTGGGGGACTTGAGCATCTCCCCTGCAAAGAGAGCCTGAGAGCCCTGGGGCTGTTGAGTCTGGAGCAGAGAAGGCTGAGAGGGGATCTGAGCAATGTGTGCAAAGAGCTGAGGGGTGGGTGTCAAGGGGAGGGGGCCAAGCTCTTTTGGGTGCTGCACAGCAAGAAGCCAAGCAGCAATGGATGCAAACTGGAACAGAGAAGGTTTCAGCTCAAGAGGAGGAGAAACTTCTTTGGAGTGAGGGTGGCAGAGCCCTGGAGCAGGCTGCCCAGAGAGGTTGTGGAGTCTCCTTCTCTGCAGACTTTCAAATCCTCCTGGCTGCATTCCTGTGTGGACTACCCTGGGTGATGCTGCCTTGGCAGGGAGGTTGGACTGGATGAGCTCTGGAGGTGCCTTCCAATAATCCCTCCTATATAATACAAACATATCCCTAAAGCACCACATCCAAACCACCCTTAAACACATCCAGGCTGGGTGACTCCACCACCTCCCTGAGCAGCTCATTCCAGTCTCTGACCACTCTTGCCATGAAAAAAATTCTTCCTAATGTCCAATCTAAACCTCCCCAGGCTCAGACTGAGGTCATTCCCTCTTTTTCTATCACTGTTTCCCTGTGAGCAGAGCCCAGCACCAACCTCTCCACAGCCTCCTTTCAGGCAGCTGCAGACAGCAATGAGCTCTGCCCTCAGCCTCCTCTCTTCCACACTACCCATCCCCAGCTCCTTCACTCTCTCCTCAGCAGATTTACTCTCCAGGCCCTTCACAGCTTCCTTGCCCTCCTCTGCACTGCCTCCAGCACCTCCACAGCTCTCTTGCATTGAGGTGCCCAAAACTGAACACAGCACTCAAGGTGTAGCCTCAGCAGAGCTGAGTCCAAGGGCACAATCCCCTCCCTGCTGCTGCTGGCCACAGCATTTCTGACCCCAGCCAGGATGCCATTGGCCTTCTTGGCCACCTGGGCACACTGCTGGCTCCTTTTTCAGCTGCTTGTCCATTACAACCCCCAAGTCCCTTTCTGCCAGCAGCTTTCCAGCCACACTGCCCCAAGCCTGGGGGAAGCACCAGCCAGTGCAGGGGGCAAAACCAGTTGCTGCAGTGATCTGAGAGCTGATCTCTGGTGACTTTCTGTGCCCTATAGCCAATAGCTTTTCTGTCAGCCAACACAACCATTCAGGAGGTGATAGCTCTGCTCCCCCTCTGCAGATGCCATGGGCATCCAGGAGGTCAAAGGGTTAGGCTGCTGCTTTTATAACTTGGATCCTGTTTATTTCCTGAGTCTTAGGTTGCATTTGTAAGGGGAGGAGGGACATAATAACTGAGTGATAAGTGTGGAAATCTCAACTGGATCCATGGCCAACACCACCCACCCACAATCCAGGTCATTCAGTGACCCATAAGGAATGAGGCAGTGCATGGGGGAGGGTCCAGAATCACTGCTGGCTGTGCCCTTGTGCCATGCACTGGTTACTCCTGGTGAAAAAAAAAACCAAGCAAGTGAAGGGGAAAGAGCAGGAGGAACAAAAGAATAAAACACACACAGTTGTGTAGAGCAAGCATGCAGGATCCTTCCCAAAAAGAATAACTTCCCATCTTCCCCACCATCTCCATGACATCTTAGTGAGCAAGCTCAGGAAGTGTGGGATGGAAGAGCAGGCAGAGAGGTGGGTTAGGATCTGGTTGCAAGATAGAGTTCAGAGGGTGGTGATCAATGGTGCCAGGTCCAGATGGAGAGCTGTGACCAGTGGTGTCCCCCAGGGATCAGTGCTGGGTCCAGTCCTGGTCAACATCTTCATCAGTGCCATTGCTGAGGGCACAGACAGACAGAGTCTGCTCAGCAAGTTTGCTGCTGACACCAAGCTGGGAGGCTTGGCTGAGACAGCTGCAGGCTGTGCTGCCATCCAGAGAGACCTGGGCACAGAGCTGGGCACAGCAACCAGATGAGTCCTGCACCTGGGGAGGGATAATAAACTGCACCAGTACAGGCTGGGAGGTGACTGCTGGAGAGCAGCCCTGTGGAGAGGGCCCTGGGGGTGCTGGTGGCTAACAAGTTACCCATGGCACAGCAGTGTGCCCTTGTGGCCAAGAAGGCCAATGGGGTCCTGGGGTGTATTAGGAGGAGTGTGTCCAGCAGAGCAAGGGAGGTTCTCCTCCCTCTCTACTCCGCCCTGGTGAGATCTCATCTTGAATACTGCATTCAGTTTTGGGGTCCCCAGTTTCAGAGGGACAGGGATCTGTTGGAGAGGGTCCAGCAGAGGGCTGTGAGGATGATGAGGGGACTGGAGGGCATGGCTGATGAGGAGAGGCTGAGGACCTGGGGCTGTTTAGTCTGGAGAAGAGAAGACTGAGAGAGCAATTGACAAATGTTTATCACTATCTGAGGGCTGCCAGGAGTGGGGGACAGGCTCTGCTCACTGCTCCCTGGGATAGGACAAGCAGCAATGGATGGAAGCTGCAGCACAGGAGGTTCCAGCTCAACACAAGGGGGAACTCCTTGAGTGTAAGGGTCCCAGAGCCCTGGCACAGGCTGCCCAGAGAGGCTGTGGAGTCTCCTTCCCTGGAGCCTTTCCAGGCCTGTCTGGATGTGTTCCTGTGTGACCTGTGCTGGATTGTGTGATCCTGCTCTGGCAGGGGGGTTGGACTGGATGATCTCTGGAGGTGCTTTCCAACCCCTGACATCCTCTGATCTGTGATCCTGTGATCTTCAGGTTAGCACACCCTGGGTGATCCTGCTGATGGCAGGGGGGGTTGGACTCGATGACCTCTGGAGGTCCTTTCCAACCCTTAACATTCTGTCATCCTGTGGCCTCTTTTGAACCCGTTCACACCAGGCAGCACCACACAGAGTTCAGTGCCCAGCTCCAGTTTATTTAAGGTCTGTTTAAAATAATAATAATCTGCTGAATTTTATTAAATCAACTTAATAGGAGCTGTGAAGTAAAACAAATAAATATGGAACTCATTCCTGCAGTTAGTGGGAAGGGTTCTGTTTGTTTACAGAGGCCATTAAAAGCTTACTGGAGGTGTTCATTTCAGCAAGGAGACCTCACTGATGGATCAGCAGAGCCTTGCCAAAACTGTAGCCAAAATTTCACAGCAGTGCTCTCATTAGGTTCTAACAGTTGAAGGAAAACAAAACCAAAGAGAACTATTAATGTTTCCTGGTGGCCTTCAACCTCCTCCACATTAGTTTTACCCAAAGCACACCACATAAAAAACTCTGTAAGGGTTGTTGTTGTTGTTTGTTTTTCTGGGGGGCTGGTGGCTTGCAAGAAAAGGACAGAAGAAGGAAGAGCTGAGTGCAATCAACCAGACCATGGTACCAAGTGCCTCATCCAGGCTTTGCTTCAACACCTCCAGGGACAGTGACTCCACCACCTCCCTGGGCAGCCCATTCCAATGCCAATCACTCTCTCTGACAACAACTTCCTCCTAGCATCCAGCCTATACTTCCCCCTGCACAACTTGAGGCTGTGTCCCCTTGTTCTGTTGCATACAGTGGTAATTTTTCCTGTCACCTTCTAGTTTTAGAGTCCCATCAAGAAAGCAGGGAGCCCAGGAGAGCTCAAAATAAGCCTAGCATGTACATGCCAAGCAGACCTAAAGGGGCATATGCCCTGCTCTGCCTCAGGCTGTGCCCCTGTGAAGGCAACACTGAGTGAACAACAGAAAGGGGCAAGGCAGACTGCAACGTGAAGCCTTCCAGAAGGGAAGTCCTCAGTGTGTATCTCTGCTCTCAGGAGGTTTGTGTGATCAGCATGCAACAGTCACTGGATAAAATACAGAGACAAGCCTGGGGATGTGTGTTGGATCCAGGGCCCTGAGCAGGAATGAGATAAACTAGAGAAACTGGATCCAAGCAGCTCAGAGGGCATAGTAAATCCCTAGTGTGGGAGGGAGAAAAGCAGTATTTGTACAACTTTCAGCTGTGAGGACACTCAGACATTAAATATCTTCTGTCAAGTTTCCAGTTTCAATCAGTTGTGTTTTATCTTTGCTTTGATGGCCTTCCCCCCCCCCCCACCCTAAATCTGATCCACATATGACTGAGCAGGGTGAAAGCTGCAGACTGCTGATTTTCAGACTGCAGGGAGGCTGTGAGGGGTGCTCTGACTGTCCCCTCACAGCAGCAGTGAGGGAGAATCACTGAGAGCTGTGGCCTATTTAGAATAGAATAGGACAGAACAGAACAGAACAGAATTAAATCATAGAATCACA
>WAAF01011895.1:19743-31814 GCA_013400475.1 Tricholaema leucomelas
GAAGAGAAGAGAAGAGAAGAGAAGAGAAGAGAAGAGAAGAGAAGAGAAGAGAAGAGAAGAGAAGAGAAGAGAAGAGAGGGGAGAGGTGAGGAGAGGAGAGAGCAGAATAGGGTAGAATAGAATGGAACAGAACAGTATAGAATAGAAACAGAATCAACTAGGTTGGAAGACACCTCCAAGATCATCCAGTCCAACCTATGAAACCAAGATCATCCAGTCCAGCCCTATGGAAGAGAATGGAAGAGATGAGAGTAGGACAGGGTAGAACAGAATAGAATGGAACAGAATTGAATAGAATCAAGCAGGTTGAAAGACACCTCCAAGATCATCCAGTCTAACCTATCCAACCAAGACCATCCAGTCCAGCCCTATGGAAGAGAACAGAATGGAATGGAACAGAACAGAATGGAATTGAATAGAAAGAATAAATAGAATAGAATAGAATAGAATAGAAGCAAAGAGGTTGGAAGAAAACCCCAAGCCCATCCAGCCCAACCTAGCACCCAGCCCTGGCCAATCAACCAGACCATGGCACTAAGTGCCCCAGCCAGGCTTGGCTTCAACACCTCCAGGGATGGGGACTCCACCACCTCCCTGGGCAGCCCATTCCAATGCCAATCACTCTCTCTGCCAACAACTCCTCCTAACATCCAGCCTAGACCTCTCCTGGCACAGCTTTGGACTATGGTTTTATGATTCTGTGGTTCTGTGTACAGCTTTTCAGCTGCATGGGAAGGGAGTTTGCCCTCCTACCCTCACTGTCATTTCAAGCATGCCAGCAGGCACAGGACCCACAGGGGCAGTGTGCTCAGGCCTTCTCTTCCACTGAGTCATCAGGCCTTGGACCACAGCTTTCCCTCAGAGATGTTCTCTAACATGCATTTGGTTTTAATACATCAAGAAGTCGATTGAGTAATCATCACAAGAGATGAAGGTTTCCTGTAAATCAGGACCAAAAGATTACCTTATTCAATGATCTCTGATGTGGTTGCCTAACAGTCCTCTCTGCAGTGTGCTTCCCACAAATGTCCCTGAGTTTCCTGGGCTTCTGGACACACAATGGTGATGTTGCAATCCTTTCAAAGGATGACTCTTGCATGTGCTCTGGAAATAACGTGACCATAAACATCACTGCAAGTTTCTAGCTGCCAGGATTTCACTCTGGCTTAAACAAGAGTCAGCAAATAATATAGTTTAGACTTTAATCCCATTTTCCTCAGTAAGATTCACTTTAGTAAGACACTTCAGATACTTGGCTACTGGAATGGGCTGCCCAGGGAGGTGGTGGAGTCGCTGTCCCTGGAGCTGTTCAAGGCAGGATTGGATGTGGCACTTGGTGCCATGGTCTGGCCTTGAGCTCTGTGGTAATGGCTTGAACTTGATGATCTGTGAGGTCCCTTCCAACCTTGGTGATACTGCGAGACTGTGATACTGGATTACTGCACACAGCCTGGGGGTGGTTTATCACAGGATCCCAGGCTCACAGGATGTCAGGGGTTGGAAGGCACACAAAGAGATCCCAGGCTCACAGGATGTCAGAGGTTAGAAGGGACCCAAAGACATCATCCAGTCCAACTCCCCTACCAGAGCAGGACCACCCAATCTAGCTCAGGTCACACAGGAACACATCCAGACAGGCCTGGAAAGGCTCCACAGAAGGAGACTCCACAGCCTCTCTGGGCAGCCTGTGCCAGGGCTGTGGGACCCTTCCAGTCAAGAAGTTCCCCCTTGTGTTGAGCTGGAACCTCCTGTGCTGCAGTTTCCATCCACTGCTGCTTGTCCTATCCCAGGGAGCAGTGAGCAGAGCCTGTCGTGATAGGTTGGACTCAAGGATCTTAGAGGTCTTTTCCAACCTGGTTAATTCTGTGAGGCACAAATTGCCTCACTCATCCTCCTCTTAAACACCTTCAGGGATGCAGACTCCACCACCTCCCTGGGCAGCCCATTCCAGTGCCAATCACTCTCCATGAAGAACTTCTTCCTAACATCCAGCCTGAACCCCCCCTGGCACAGCTCAAGGCTGTGTCCCCTTGTTCTGTCCCTGGCTGTCTGGCAGCAGAGACCAATCCCACCTGGCTACAATCTCCCTTCAGGTAGAGCAATGAGCTCTGCCCTGAGCCTCCTCTTCTGCAGGCTGCACACCCCCAGCTCCCTCAGCCTCTCCTCACAGGGCTGTGCTCCAGGCCCCTCTCCAGCCTTGCTGCCCTTCTCTGGACCCATGCTGCTGGGGTGGGGGTGGGGAAATCCAGTGCAGCTGCAGGGCTCCAGGCTGACACAACTACTAACAGGATTAGGACTTTAAGTAGGAAAAACATCTGTCGTTTGCAAGGCAGCTGGAGAGCTCCCAACAGCTGCAATTAAGGATGCTTCTGCATTTCCACACTAGGGCTCTGCTTGCAGTCCCTCATAATGCTCCAAAACTTTCACCTGAAAGGTTGAGCTTTTGCAGTCCTGGTTTTGGTTTGGTTTTTTTGGTTGTTGGTTTGTTGTTTTTTTTTTTTTTTCTCCCAAATTGTGGTTTTCTTTTACTTTGATTTTTTGTTCTCTTTTGTGTTGTTTTGTTTTCCCCACCACTACCACTTGTTGAAAGCCTGAGTTAAAAAAGCAATGTGTCCATTTTTCCTTTAGAAGGAGGTAAAACCCAAACCAACAAACCCTCTAACAACATGTGGATTGGAGCTGATTTATGCTGGCTTCTCTATTCCATTTAATTCTCATATGGCATTTTATGTTTAAGTTCTGTTTTTTAGTTCTTTGACTAAAGACTTTAGTTCTGTTTCAAGTTCTGTTGCAGCAGCTGCCAAGTAGGTGGGGGGACACTAGTTTAATAAGAAATGTAATAGGACATATTTAGCAGAAATAGTGCAGAAGACTACACCTTGAGATGTTCACTGGATCACAGAATCACAGATGCATTCAGGTCTGAAAAGCCCTTCAGGTCACCAAGTCCAACTAATACCCTAAACCATATCCTCAAGCACCACAGAATGCTGCAGTCAGTTTGATTAGCTGCTTAAAAATGATTTCAGAGTCCTACTCTGAATCTGTAGCCATAATAAAGCTCCTCTTGAGTTTCCTGGTTGGAAAAGCCCTTCAGGATCACCAAATCCAAGTCTGGCAGAAGAGCCCAACCCCACCTGGCTACAGCCTCCCTTCAGGTAGTTGTAGACAGCAATGAGATCACCCCTGAGCCTCCTCTTCTCCAGGCTAAACAACCCCAGCTGCCTCTCCAAGCACCACAGAATTTTGCAGTCAGTTCAATTAGCTGCTTAAAAAGTCATTTTAGAGTCCTACTCTGAATCTTTAGCCATAATAAAGCTCCTCATGAGTTTCCCACTTGGAAAAGACCCTTGGGTTTATAGAATCATAGAATGGTTTAGGTTGGAAAGGATGCCAAAGAGTACCAAGTTCCAACCCCCCACCACAGGCAGGGACACCTCCCCAATACTCCACAAGCTTCACCCTAAACCACATCCCCAGGCACCACAGAATGCTGCAGTTGGTTTAATTAGCTGCTTAGAAATCATTTTAGAGTCCTACTCTGAATCTGTAGCCAAAACAAAGCTCCTCCTGAGTTTCCTGCTTGGAAAAGCCCCTTCAGGTCACCAAGTCCAATACCCTAAACCTTATCCCCAAGCACCACAGAATGTTGCAGTCAGTGCAATTAGCTGATTAAAAACTACTTTAGAGTCCTACTCTGAACCTGTAGCCATAATAAACCTCTCCTTGAGCTTCCTGTTTGGAAAAGACCCTTGGGATTGTAGAGTCATAGAACGGTTTAGGTTGGAAGGGACCTCAAGGATCATCCACTTCCAACCCCCCACCATAGGCAGGGACATCTCCCCAGTACTCCACAAGCTTCACCCTAAACCATATCCCCAACCAACACAGAATGTTGCAGTCAGTTTAATTAGCTGCTTAGAAATCACTTTAGAGTCCTACTCTGAATCTGTAGCCAAAATAAAGCTCCTCTTGAGTTTCCTGCTTGGAAAAGCCCCTTCAGGATCACCAATCCCAACCAACACTCCACAAGATTCACCCTAAACCACATCCCCAAGCACTACAGAACTTTGCAGTCAGTTTAATTAGCTGCTTAAAAATTATTTCAGAACCCCACTCTGAACCTGCAGCTATAATAAAGCTGCTCTTGAGGCTCCTGGTTGGAAAAGACCTTTGGGATTGTAGAGTCATAGAATGGTTTAGGTTGGAAGGGACCTCAAGGATCATCTATTTCCAACCCCCTGCCACACCTCCAGAAAAACCCCACAAGATTTATCCTAAACCTTATCCCCAAGCACCACAGAATGCTGCAGTCAGTTTAATTAGCTGCTTAGAAATCATTTTAGAGTCCTACTCTGAATCTGTAGCCAAAACAAAGCTCCTCTTGAGTTTCCTGTTTGGAAAAGCCCCTTCAGGATCACCAAGCCCAACCAATACCCTAAACAATATCCCCAAGCACCACAGAATGTTGCAGTCAGTTCAATTAGCTGAATAAAAATTAAGAGTCCTACTCTGAATCTGTAGCCATAATAAAGCTCCTCATGAGTTTCCCACTTGGAAAAGACCCTTGGGATCAGTGGATCATGGAATGGTTTAGGTTGGAAGGGACCTCAAGGATGATCTATTTCCAACCCCCCACCATAGGCAAGGACACCTCCCCAATACTCCACAAGCTTCACCCTAAACCACATCCCCAGGCACCACAGAATGCTGCAGTTGGTTTAATTAGCTGCTTAGAAATCATTTTAGAGTCCTACTCTGAAGCTGTAGCCATAATAAAGCTCCTCCTGAGTTCCTTGGTACGGGAAACCAGGAATAAACAAACCAGAGTGACCCCAGAGGAGTGCCCTGACCTTAGCCTGTCCGGATAATGCAGTGTGGCACTGGAGTGCTCAGTGGAAATAGGTGAATATTCCTGGTGTCTCAGGCTGCTGTGAACTTGAAGGACTGTTTCAAGCCTCTGTTAAGTCTATGCTTCATGTGCTCCTCTCTGCCTGATGGAAGCTAACCAGCAGTTAAAATACCACTGAGATCTCTGTAAGACAGAAAGAGCTTTTGCCTTCTTGCCTTGTTTTGCTCCTGTCTTTCCCCACTGTGCATCCTGCACTGTGGTGCTGGCTGGAAGCTGAATGCTGCCTCTTGTAACTCAGCAACCTCACAGCTACTCACTCCAGGAGACGTCCACACACTTGGGATGCTCAAAGTCAGAACTAAGCAAGGAGTGCATCCCCCTGGGAGAAAGAATATGCCTCCTGTGTCAACAGTATTTAATTAAAGCAGAGAAATAAATCTCTTCTGCTTATTATTCTTTGGGAGAGGAAGTGAAGCTGGGGAACAGGTGGAGGTTAGTTAGGAGTCTCTCATTTTTGCCTTGTTTTATTCTTTGTGGATTGCTTACAGCTTTGTCCCCTGTGTTTCCTTCCTCACCAAGTTTTTTCCTCCACAGACAGGGCAGTCAGCTTTGCCAGCAAGGCTTCTCAATGCAAGCTTCTGGTTGGAGCATTCCCTTTTCAAATCACAATTCTGGGAGAGAAAGGCAAACCTTTGTAACAGTCCTGTCTAGAAAAGGCTTCAGAGAGGATCTCCTGGGGTTGTTCTGCTCCAACAGGGGTGTGCAGCCTGCAGAAGAGGAGGCTCTGGGCAGACCTGACAGTGCCTGAAGGGGGCTGCAAGAAGGCTGCAGAGAGACTGTTTGCAAAGGGCTGCAGGGACAGGAGGAGGGCAATGGCTTCAAACTAGAGCAGAGCAGATTGAGACTGGATGTTAGGAACAGGTTCTGCAGCAGGAGGCTGCTGGAACACTGCAACAGGTTGCCCAGGGAGGTGGTTGTGTCCCCATGCCTGGAGATACTGAAGGTGAGGCTGGAGAGGGCTGTGAGCAACCTGACCCTGTTGAGGATGTCCCTGCTGAGTGCAGAGGGGGTTGGACTGGATGAGCTTTGGAGGTCCCTTCCAGCCCAGACCATTCTATGACTCTATGATTTTATGGTTCTATGATTCTATGGTTCTGTGATTCTACAGTTCTATGATTCTATGGTTCTATGATTCCATGAAAGTGAAGTGAATGATCCCAACAGCCTCGGTGAGTTTGTTTTCTTGCTTGATCCCATTCTGTGCTTCTGTGCTCCACAACCTCCCTGGGCAACCTGTGCCAGTGTCTCACCACCCTCACTGCAAACAACTTCTTCTTAACAGCCACTTTCAATTTCTCCTCTGCCACTTTAAACCCATTACCCCTTGTCATGTCATGACAAGACCTCATCAATAGTCCCTCCCCAGCCCTCCTGGAGCCCTCTTTAGATACTGGAAGGTTACTATAAGGTCTCCTGGAAGCCTTCTCTTCTGCAGGCTGCAGAGCCCCAACTCTTGTAGCCTGTCCTCATAGCAGAGCTGCTGCAGCCCTCTGAGCATCTTGGTGGCCTTCTCTGGACTGGCTCCAACACTTCCATGTCCTGCTTGTGTTATGCATCCATGTAGGATGTGAGTAAAGGATTGATGCATAGGGAAAAAAAAGTGTCATGATACTTGGAGCATATCCTCTTAGATTCATGATTTATGTTTTTAATATAGCCTCTCCTCTCACTCCTTCTTCTATGGAGCCACAACTGTAGCTAAAAGAGAAACAACAACCAAACCCCTCCCCACACACAAACCTGTAGCTCAGCAGACTGACATTCTATGTAGAAAGGAAATGAGGGACAACAGAAAATGTCTCTTCATCTCCATTTCATCCTTGCCTAATCCCCATCAACGTGACCTCAGCCTGTTCAAATCGTGGAATCAGAGAATGGTTTAGGTTGGAAGGGACCTCAAAGCTCAGCCAGTTCCAACCCCCTGCCATAGGCAGGGACACCTCTCACTAGAACAGGTTGCTCAGGGACACGTCCAACCTGATCCTGAACACCTCCCTGGGGAAATAGATAAAGCAGAGATCTGAAAAATCCACATATTTTCTCGATTCCAAAATAAAAATAAGGGGGTGTGGGGGTGGGGAGGGCAGAAGAAAAGCCATCAAACAATTTGGGCAGCAAATAATTGGCTTAGCTGTAGAATTCACCAGCTCAAAAGCTCGATTGTTTCCTCTTCCACGCCTTCAACTGGGGAACCGCTCCCTGGAGCATGGTTAAGAGTTGCAGCCAAAACTGTTTCAGTTTGGTCTTGGATTTTGGAGAAGTCACCTTCAAGAGGTGGGAGCTGTTTGAATCATAGGATCAGGCAGGTTGGAAGAGAACTCCAATCTCATTCAGCCCAACCTAGCACCCAGCCCTGGCCAATCAATCAGACCATGGCACTAAGTGCCTCATCCAGGCTTGGCTTCAACACCTCCAGGCACAGTGACTCCAGCACCTCCCTGGGCAGCCCATTCCAATGCCAATCACTCTGGGTTGTTGTTTTTTTTTTGTTGGGTTTCTTTTTCTGATGTTTCTTCCCAGAGAGAACTCCCACTATCAGTTTGGAAAAATAATTATCCTTCCTGTACCTCTCATCGTTTTTTTCCCAGAAAATGAAGTGAGATTTGTGTGTGTGTGTGGACAGCTTGAGTTTCAATTGGCTGCCTCTGCTTTAACAGATTTGGTCTCCTCTGCCAAGCAACCAGAAACAGCACAAAGGGACACAGCCTCAAGCTGTGCCAGGGTAGGTTCAAGATGGATGTTAGGAGGAAGTTGTTGGCAGAGAGAGTGATTGGCATTGGAATGGGCTGCCCAGGGAGGTGGTGGAGTCGCTGTGCCTGGAGGCGTTGAAGCAAAACCTGGCTGGGGCACTTAGTGCCATGGTCTGGTTAATTGGCCAGGGCTCAGTGGATCCACTGGAAGCTCTGAAGTGAAAGGCAGTGATTTCAACTTAAACATTACCAGCTCCTGACCCTGGAAAAGGGAACAGGCAAAGTTCTTTTGGAAGTGACACACTGTGACCCGCAGTCTGCTGTAGCACATTAAGGCTGATAAATGATCAGAAATGATGACTTAAGCATCTAAGAGAGAGTATTTTTGCTTAATGTCCCCAGCAGTTAACCTTAGGCAGCCACAGAGCAGAGTGAGCTCGTTTGGAAGCCGTGGAGGCTTGGCTGAGAATAAACAAAGCCCTGCCCTAGCCCTAAACGTTTTCTGCGTCTTCCTTCTGTGTTACTGTGGTTCAGTGCTTCTGTCATGAAAATGAGCTAAATGGACTTTCCCACACTCTCAGCCACAAAGAGTGCACTATCCTGCCTTCCTGACAGACATTCCCTGCTTTCCTGAACACATGCCTGCAGCAGGAGCAAGCTTTGCTTTCCAGCACGCTGCCCAGGGCTGCGCGGAGCAGAAAAGGAGCCAAGCTCCAGAAGTGAAAGTGGTCAGAATCTGAGAACCAAAGAAACAGAGAATCATAGAAACACAGAAACAAAGAGCCACAGAAACAGAATCACAGAATCATAGAAACACAGAGGCACAGAAACAGAATCAAAGAATCATAGGAACACAGAACCACAGAGCCATGGAATCACAGAACCAAAGAATCACAGAAACACAGAGCCACAGAAACACAGAATCATAGAAACACAGAATCACAGCACCACAAAATGTGAGAGGCTGGAAGGGACCTTCAAAGCTCATCCAGTCCAACCCCCCTGTAACAGCAGCAGCACCCAGGGCAGATCACACAGGAACACATCCAGGCAGCTCCGCTCCGGAATAGCTCCAGAGAGGGAGATTCCACAGCCCCCCTGGGCAGCCTCTTTCAGGCTTCTGGAAGAAAAGACCAGCAGCACCTCGGGTATTATGTTCAGTTTTGGGCACCTCATTAATGGAGAGATGTGGAGGTGCTGGAGGCAGTGCAGAGGAGGGCAAGGAAGCTGTGAAGGGCCTGGAGAGTAAATCTGCTGAGGAGAGAGTGAGGGAGCTGGGGATGGGTAGTGTGGAAGAGAGGAGGCTGGGGGCAGAGCTCATTGCTGTCTGCAGCTACCTGAAGGGACATTGTGGAGAGGCTGCTGCTGGGCTCTGCTCACGGGGAACTGGAGACAGAACAAGGGGGAATGGCCTCAAGCTGAGCCTGGGGAGGTTTAGATTGGACATTAGGGAAAAGTTTTTCATGGCAAGAGTGGTCAGGGCCTGGAATGAGCTGCCCAGGGAGGTGGTGCAGTCACCCAGCCTGGATGTGTTTAAGGCTGGTTTGGATGTGGTGCTTGGGGCTATGGCTGAAGGTGAATCTTGCAGAGCAGGGTTCTGGGTTGGACTTGGTGCTCTTGAGAGGCTTCTCCACCCTGGACATGTCTGTGATTTCTGTCTTAAAAAAAAAAAGAAGTTGGTTTATTTTTCCACATAGACCAAATGTGCTCCAAATGAAAGGACCAAATCTGATCCTTCTGCCTAATAAGTTCTCAGATGTTTAATTTAGGCCTTTATGGCAGAGCCCTACAGGTACTAGGTGAATGTGAACTATTTCTCTGCATTAAGTTGCTCAACCATAATGACTTCATCATTTCATTTAAGCACCTGCTCTGGAAAACAGGTCCTGATCCTGCAAACACTCACCTCCAGTCAGTATTCCCATTTGAACTCTAAAATTCCTAGCCCAGCTCTTTAGAGTGATTTATGGCAGGCTGCTGGAATCCTCTCCAAGCACCTGAAATGTGTCAGTGGCTGGATATGAGCAGCAATTGTAAATATAGTTTATGAGTTGAGCAGCAGACTTGATCTTGGTGGCCAATGCTCAGACTGAAACTCCCAACTCCTGTTTAAATTCCCCACAGGCTTCAGCTGGAATCCAAACTTTAAATGAAGAGTTAGGATCCCAGATGCTTTGCTGCAAAATGCTGACTCTTCCCAACAGACCCACAGAATCAAACCTGCAGGTTGGCAAAGGCCCTCAGGAGCACCAACTCCAACCTAGAACCCTGTTCTACAAGATTCACCTTAAACCACAGCCCCAAGCACCACATCTAAAACACCTTTAAACACATCCAGGCTGGGTGACTGCACCACCTCCCTGGGCAGCTCCTTCCAGTCCCTGACCACTCTCTCCAGGGAAAACCTTTTCCTAATGTCCAATGTAAATCTCCCCAGGCTCAGCTTGAGGCCATTCCCCCTTGTTCTGTCTCCAGTTCCCTGTGAGCAGAGCCCAGCAGCAGCCTCTCCATAATTTTCAGTTCTGGGCCACTCACTTCAAGAAGGACCTCAGGGAACTGCTTGAAAGAGTCCAGCACAGAGCCACAAAGATACTGAAGGCAGTGGAAGATCTTCTTTAGCAGGAGAGCCTGAGGGAGCTGGGGCTGTGCTGCTGGCAGAGGAGAGACCTCATGGATGGTTATATAGATGTAAAGGTGAGTGCCAAGGGGATGGAGCGAGGCTCTGCTGGGTGATGCCCAGTGCAAGGACAAAGGGCACTGGGTGGGAGTTGAGGAAGAGGAAGTTCCATGGAAACAGGAGGAAGACCATTTTGGCTATGAGGGTGACAGAGCACTGGAAGAGGCTGCCCAGGGGGGTTGTGGAGTCTCCCTCTCTGGAGCTATTGCAGAGCTACCTGGATGTGTTTCTGTGTGCTCTGCTCTGGGTGCTGCTGCTGTGGCAGGGGGTTGGACTGGATGAGCTCAGGAGGTCCCTTCCAGCCCCTGACACTCTGTGATTTTATGATGACTGGAAGAGGCTGCCTCTTCTGGAGATATTCCAAACCCACCTGGATGTGTTCCTGTGTGATCTGCTGAGGGTGATGCTGCTGTGGCAGGAGGGTTAGACTGGATGAGCTTAGGAGATCCTTTCCAGCCCCTAACATCCTATGCTTCTGTGACCTCTGGACCAGATGAACCAATCTTTGAACACTAAGCCCCCAGCCCTGCCCTCAGGCACGGTGTCCCCAAGGAAGAGAAATGCCAGGCTGAGGGTCTGAGCTTTTGGCTACGATCCTGGAGTAACCTCAGTGAAACTAAGGGATTTCCACCACCGTACCCCCACCCGCCCCAGATTTACTCCAGCATAACGAGCTAAGAATTTGGAACTCTGTGCCACATTGTCTGGATTTTGATTAATTTTAAATCAAGTTTCCACCTTGGCCGAGTTGCCAAGTGTTATCTTGTTTTTCTATAGGACTCCCTGCTCTTTATTACCTAAAAAAACGTCCAATTTGCTAGATGAAAACATAAATACTGCCTGCAGCTGTAGGATTTAATAAAGCCTCCAGTTTGAGCTAGCAAGTGAAGGGGGTGGGGAAAAAAAAATAGGGGTATATTATTGGAAACTTGTGGTGGAGCTTGAAGCTTGAAGGAAATATTTTAGCACGATCACAATATTAAATTGCAATCATTATTTAATTTATCTCCCCTGAAATGACTTGAGGGAAGGGCACCAAAAGCCTTATTTTGCCTGAGCCAGGAAATAAGGCAGCGATCAGCTGGGGATGGATGAAGTAATTGAAAGCTGACGAGGGACACTATAATGCCACTATTGTAGCAGCACTTAGAGCTGGCGCTGGGCTCCGACCTGCTCAGGAGGAAATGCTGCACAGGCTCCACTGCAGTCAAAAGCAAAAGCCACATGAACAACGAGTTCATAACTTCATTATTATTGTTGTTATTAATAGTAGATTGAAATAATAATATTCACTCTGTAATCTAGTTATTACATTTATAAACAAGATCCATCCTAGAACAATTACTATGCTTTAATAAACGTTATTTTAATAATGATATTTATTATATTTCTATGGTTAGATTTATGATAAAGATAAATGTTACTTAATTTTAGTTATTATTATACTGTTTCTATGATTAGATTTATAATAATAAATATAAATATTATTTAATAATAATACTTACTAGAATACTATTTCCATTATTAGATTTATAATAAATACTGTTTTTTAATAATAATTACTATTATTATAATACTATTTATATGAATAGTTTTATAATAAAGATAGATGTCATTTAATAATAATATTTAATACTATTTCTATGAGTATATTTATAATAAAGATAAATACTATTTATTAATAATATTTATTATAATACTATTTCTATAATTAGATTTATAAGAATAAATATAAATATTATTTAATAGTAATATTTGTTATACTATTTCTATGATTAAATTTATAATAAAG
>WAAF01011895.1:36919-75055 GCA_013400475.1 Tricholaema leucomelas
AGGATCAGACAGTTCCAAGACCCTGCCATGCCCAGGGACACCCTACCCTAGAGCAGGCTGCCCACAGCCTCAGCCAGCCTGGCCTTAAACACCTCCAGCCATGGGGCCTCAAACACCTTCCTGGGCAACCCATTCCAGCCTCTCACCACTCTCATGCTCAACAACTTCCACCTCACATCCAGCCTGAACCTACCCATCTCCAACTTTGCTCCATTCCCCCTAGTCCTATCACTCCCTGAGAGTATAAAATGTCCTTTCCCAGCTTTTTTGTAGCCCACTTCAGATCCTCGAAGGCCACAAGAAGGTCACCTGGAAGCCTCCTCCTCTCCAGACTGAACAGCCTCAACTCTTTCAGTCTGTGCTCACAGGAGAAGGGAAAGGAAGAAGGGAGTCTGCTTATAGCAGCATCTCACTCCGCCCTGCACCAAAGGAACAAGCCAGGCCTGCTTCCTTCTTCTATCAGAGATAATTTATTAGATGTTGATGCTTTGTCTTTGCTGACAGCTTTGAGAAGTAGCTGCCCTATGGTCTTAAACAGAAATAAAACCGCTAAGGTTCCCAACTCTTTCAGTTTGCCCTCAAGATAAATTACTATCAAATTAGCATCAAATTAATACCAAGCATCAGCTAAACTCTGTCTCCATGTAGAGCGAGAGGCAGGACATCGACTTTTGACTCCACCTGCATGGAAAGGGCTCCCGGAGTGGCCGCGGCACACTCCCAACATCTGCTGCTTCCATCGCACGGAGCTGCAAATTGAAATTCCACGGCAGTGTTTTTGAGGGGTGGTTGAAGCAAGGAGACTGTCAGAAATCCTCTTTAAACTCAGCCTTATCCAAACAGGAAGCCGCCCTTTAACCCCCGGACGTAACAGTACACCAGTGGAAATTTCATTATCCCCCTTTTCCAGCTGCACTAAGTGAAAATTAATTGTGTCATTATCTGGATGAGCGCATGTGTAAAATTTTACAACGTGCCAGTCAGATTAAGGAACGTGTTAGTGGCATGGGTTAGAGCAGAGGCAAGGCTGGCTTAGGCAGGAGGCCCACAAGGTCTGAGGGAAAGGAACATATGTCTGAGCAAACCTGGACATGGGAAAGTCATGTAATGCCTAATGCCGCAACCGGAGCGAGGGCTTAACTTCCTCTTGTGGGGCTACAGAGAATCGACTGGGTTGGAAGGGACCTCCAAGCTCATCCAGCCCAACCTAGCACCCAGCCCTGTCATAGAATCATAGAATCAATCAGGTTGGAAGGGACCTCCAAGCTCATCCAGCCCAACCTAGCACCCAGCCCTGTCACAGAATCATAGAATCAATCAGGTTGGAAGGGACCTCCAAACTCATCCAGTCCAACCTAGCACCCAGCCCTATCCAATCCACTAGATCGTGGTGCTAAATGCCTTATCCAGGCCTTTCTAGAATCATAGACTGGTTTAGGTTGGAAGAGAGCTCCAAGCTCATCCAGCACAACCTAGAACCCAGCCCTGGCCAATCAACCAGACCATGGCACTAAGTGCCCCAGCCAGGCTTTTCTAGAATCATAGACTGGTTTAGGTTGGAAGGGACCTCCAAGTTCATCCAGCCCAACCTAGCACCCAGCCCTATCCAATTCACTAGACCATGGTGTTAAGTGCCTCATCCAGTCTCTTTCCTCATTCATAGAATGGTTTAAGTTGGAAGGGACCTCTAGGATCATCCAGTTCCAACCCCCTGTCATAGGCAGGGACACCTCACACTAGAAGAGGTCACTCAAGGCTTCATTCAACCTGGTCCTGAACACCTTCAGGGAGCTTGTGGAGCACAAAAGCACAGAATGGGATCAAAGACTGCATTCTGTGCTTCTGTGCTCCACAACTTCCCTGGGCAACCTGTGCCAGTGTCTCACCACCCTCACTGCAAACAACTTCTTCCCATCATCCACTTTCAATCTCCCCTCTGCCACCTCAATCCCATTTCTCCTCATCCTGTCATTCCAAGACCTTGTCAGTCATCTCTCCCCAGCCCTCCTGTAGATCCCCTTCAGATCCTGGAAGGCCACTAAAGGTCTCTTGGAAGCCTTCTCTTTTGCAGGCTGCAGAGTCCCAACTCTCTCAGCCTGTGCTCAGATCAGAGCTGCTGCAGCCCTCTGAGCATTTTGGTGACCTCCTCTGGACTGGCTCTAAAAGTTCCATGTCCTGCTTGTGCTGGGGGCTCCAGACCTGCACACAGGAATTCAGGTGGAGTCTGATGAGAGCAGAGTAAAAGGGGAGAATCACCTCCCTTGCCCTGCTGGCCAGAACCTCCCTGGAGGTGTTCAAGGCCAGGCTGGATGAGGCCTTGAGTGACCTCTTCTAGTGGGAGGTGTCCCTGCTTATGGCAGGGTGTTGGAATTGGCTGAGGTTTGAGGTCTCTTCCAACCCAAACCATTCTGTGATTCTATAAGCCAGTATACCAAGTACATAAGCCAGTATCACAGAGCACATTCTGTTGGAAGAGACCTCAAAGATCATCCAGTACAACCTTCAACCCAGCACTGCAGGCTCAACACCCAACCATGTCCCTAAGCACCAGCTCCACAGGCTGCTTGAACACCTCCAGGTGACTCCAATACTGCCCTGGGCACACCATTCCAATTGCTGAGAACACTCTCTGGGAAGAAATATTTCCTAGCATCCAGCCTGAATCTCCCCCGGGGCAGCTTGTAACCATTTCCTCTGCTCCTGTCCCTTGCCACCAATGAGCAGAGGCTCCTTGTGTACACAAGCATCACACAAGATGCTGAATCTGCCTCCCTCATAAGGAAGCGAGGAACCTGTGGGGCCCTGGAAACCCTGTCCGAGTTATGCAGAAGAAACCATTTACCATTTCAAAGGCACAGGCTTGTTTAGATAACGAGATGGCTGGGCAAAAGATGCTGCCTGGAAGAAGCCCCTTGAGGAGTAACATTATCTTTAAACAGTTTGGGAAGTAATATATTAGCTCCTATCAGTCTTGCTGCCAGATATTTTTGAATGGAGCCCTTTTACTAATAGCAAATAAATACAGCAGCATTTCCTTAAAGAAAATAATGATAGAGGAATGGAAATATCTTCTAATGGTGAAGTCAACAGGAGAGAGTCCCTGTGCTGATAGGAAATTAACAGACTGCTAACATTCACTGGGAAAAGAAACAAAGTATGGAGGAATGAAAATGACTTCCTAATGGGATTGGAGTGAAACCAAGAGGAGACAGTCCCTTTACTAATCAAGAGGAGAGAATCCCTTTAGTAGTCAAGAGGAGAGAATCCCTTTACTAGTAGCAAATCAATACACTGGTAACATTTCCTTAAGAAAAAACCCAAAGTATGGAGGGATGAAAATGACTTCTAATGGGATTTGAGTGAAATCAAGAGAAGAGAGTCCCTTTACTAGTAACAAATAAACAAACTGATAACACTTCCTTAAATAAAAAACCCAAATATGGAAGAATGAAAATACCTTCTAGTGGGATTGGAGTGAAATCAAGAGGAAAGAGTCCATTTACTAAGCAAGAGGAGAAAGTCCCTTTACTAATAGCAAATCAATACACTGGTAACATTTCCTTAACTAAAAACCCAAAATATACAGGAATGAAAATAACTTCTAACGGTATTTGAGTGAAATCAAGAGGAGAGAGAGTCCCTTTAATAATAGCAAATGAATACACTGGTAACATTTCCTTAAAACACCAAAGTATGGAGGAATGAAAATAACTTCTAATAGGATTTGAGTGAAATCAAGAGGGAGTCCCTTTACTACTCAAGAGGAGAGGGTCCCTTTACTACTCAAGAGGAGAGGCTCCCTTTACGAGTAGCAAATCAATACACTGGTAGCATTTCCTTAAGAAAAAAACAAAGTATGGAGGAATGAAAATGACTTCTAATGGGATTTGAGTGAAATCAAGAGGAGAGAGTCCCTTTGCCAGTAGCAAATAAATACACAGGTAACATTTCCTTTAAAAGAAAAAATGGAGGAATGAAAATAGCTTCAAAGGGCATTTGAGTGAAATCAAGAGGAGAGAATGGGTGCAGGCAGCGTTGGTGTTACAGGCAGAAATCCCAGCGCAGTGCTGGGTTCTTACATCTGGATGGAGACAGGAGGTGAGCCAGACGTTTCTGTGCACAGATGAGGGCTGCGTAGAGGAACCAAAGCTGAAAGGCTCCGTGTCTGACCTGCATCTGAGCTATGCTGGGATCGGTGCTGTTGCAAAGGGCAGAAGTTGGGATTTGGACTTCTTGCGCGGCTTAGTGAAAACACAGGCAGGGTTTTGGGTGTTACAGCTCGGGGTGGGGGGGTGGTTATTTCTAATTAATCTGCCAGACATTTTAATGGAGAGATGATACAAAAGGTGTAAAAAAAATAAAAAAATGAGAGAAATCCAAGTAAAATAAAGCCTGAACAAACAGGAAAGAATGTGCATGACTCAGGCATGCCTTCCAATTCCTCTCCAGTGACCTGCGGGCTTGGTTTCACATGGCTGTGCAAAAGCCCAGGCGTTAACTCAGCCTAGTTGCTGCATTAACAGAGTTGTTTGGAAGGGGGGGAAACATAATGATGTAGAACCAGTGCTGGGAGGCACAGGTCTGTGTCCCAGAGACCTCAGCCGCCTCGCCGTGCTTGTCTCCAGAGAGGGCTCCGGCACGTAGCAGGGAACAGAGAGTTTCTCTTCTGAGCTCGCTATTCATCACTGGTTCCGGGCTGGGCTATGACACAAGGTAGGTGACCACACAGAGGCACGGTGGAGCTGCAGGAGAATGTTTAAGCCAACACCAAAAAATGTGTTTTTTTGAAAGAAACTGACCTGCAAGCTGCTTTTTGGGGGTTGGGGTTTGGGGTTTTTTTTTCGGTGGGGTTTGTTTGGGGTTTTTTTGGGCTGTATGAAGTTGAAAGCCTTCATCTGGAGCTTGTGAGCAGGGCGGTTAGAAAGGCTCCTGAGAGCTAGCCGGTGGGGCCGGTGCCAAATTGATTTAACCTGGAAGAGTATTCAAGTGAGCCACAGCTGCTCATCCAGTCCAACCTAGCACCCAGCCCTGGCCAATCAACCAGACCATGGCACTAAGTGCCCCAGCCAGGCTTGGCTTCAACACCTCCAGGCACAGCCACTCCACCACCTCCCTGGGCAGCCCATTCCAATGCCAATCACTCTCTCTGCCAACAACTTCCTCCTAACATCCAGCTTGAACCTGTCCTGGCACAGCTTGAGGCTGTGTTCCCTTGTTCTCTTGCTGGTTGCCTGAGAGAAGAGCCCAACCCCACCCAGCTACTACCTCCCTCCAGGTAGCTGCAGACAGCAATGATGAAGTCTGTGCCATCCATTGGTTGGCTGCAAGTGTGGTCTCATCGGGGCAGAGGAAAACCTTCCTCTTGCAACCTCCCAACATTTGCAGCACTTCCAAGCTGAGACCCTGTGGCTGTCCCACAGAAGCCTCTCCTTACAGATCAGTTCTCTGCCACCAGGCAGCTCTCTTTGTGGGTTTCTATTTCTTATCCCAAAGACCTGTGGTTCCTTCTCAAGAGCTCATTCTATCACCTCTTGTTAGGTAACAGCTTGCCATGGCATCACAGTTTCACCAGCGCCAAACCTTTCCCGTGCCACTAGCCAAGGACTGGCCTCATATTGATGGTTTGGCAGTTTATTAATCACAGCTACACTTTCTGCACTTTATGGTCTATTGACTCCTTTGTTTTCCACAAAGGCAGGAAACGTGTGCTGAATGAAACCAATGAAGTGTGAAATGCATTATCTACACTACACACACACCAAAAAAAGCCTGGAAAAAAACACCAACCCAAAACCCACAAGGAGCAGGAAGCAGCAGAGGGCAAAATATTCCTCTGTGGGGAAAGAAAAAAAGAAAAAGTAAAATAATACTGTCAGAAAGTTAAAAATAAACTACAGAGTATCAGACCTTAGAAAACATAACTTCTTCTCCCCAAAGGACAGAAACCTAAGACAGCAAAGGGAATTCTTCTCTTGACTGTCCTCACTTTTATCCTGCAGATCTGAGGAAGTCCAAATGAAAATTTCCTGGCATCCTGGGGCAATAAAATAATCTCAGCCTCCTTGTGAAACCACATTGGTGTGGAGATGGAACAGGAGTTCTTTCAGAGCTCTAAGTGCTATGCAAGCATCGTTTTTCCCAGGAAGCGAAGGCTTGGTTTAATTAGACTGAGCTCTGTCACTAACCTCGGAAGAAATAAACTGCTAGGAGGGGCAGGGAGCTGAACACCTATCACACAGGGGCACAGGTCTCTGCTGGAGGCAGCTGGCCCTGTCCAAAACATCAGGGCTGCTGAGGGCAGTGACTGCAGCCCTCGTGGAGGCTTCTCTGCAGCCATCACCATTGCTGTCTGCAGCTACCTGAAGTGGTATGGTGGAGAGGCTGCTGAGGGCAGTGACTGCAGCTCTCATGGAGTCCTCTCTGCTTTTTTTTCTCTTTTTTCTTTTTTTTAATCACAGAAATCACAGACATGTCCAGCTTGGAGAAGCCTCTCAGGAGCACCAAGTCCAACCCAGAACCCTGCTCTGCAAATTTCCCCCCAAACCATAGCCCAAAGCACCACATCCAAGCCAGCTTTAAACACCTCCAGGGCTGGTGACTCCACCACCTTCCTGGGCAGCTCATTCCAGTCCCTGACCACTGCTGCCATGAATATTTTTCTCCTCATTGTTATGGAGTCAGGGAACGAATGTGGCCGAGTCAAGAAGTTATATAGAGTTATTTTATTTCCCCGAAAACCTGCCCCCAAAACTAGATACAGAAGTTAATTGAGTTTTAATTAGCAGGTTCCTAGTTGGCTGAGAAGATCTACACGGACACCACAGGCAGACTTGGCTATTTTGGAATTCAGAAGCTGGGAAGGGCTTGAGCTATTAAATATATATACAGCGACCCCAATAGCAAGATAGGCTGAGCCGAAGCTACTCACAGGCTGGCTGGCTTGAATGGAAGGGCGCTCCAAAGGCTCGTCCCTGCGGCTCGGTCAGAAGCCTCCCAGGGTCGTTAAGGGCTATAAACCTGCACAAAGGAGGTGCTTAAGGTGAGGCCGTCCGGAGCGCAGACAGCCCTGTCCCTCCGGAGCTTGTCTGTGGAGCGTCAGGGGCTCCGTGCGCAGAAGCGATCCAGGCGGGGGAGAACTCCAAGGCGGGAAGGAACTCCACGGCAGGAGCACCCCAAGGCGGTAAGCCCAAGGCGGGAAGTCCCCCCAGTGTTTATGCCCTTCCCAGCCACAGAGCTGAGTTACCACTTCCTAGGCGGGAAGCGCACAGCCAATCCCCAGCCGATCCCAGCGCGGGCCCTGCCGGGGGCAGCCCTGGTGCCGGAAGGGTCCCTTGCCCCCCCCCCCCCGGCCCTTCACGCCTGCAGGGCAGGGGGGAACAGGTCTGTTCGCGCCTTTTCCTCTCCCATTCCAACCACAGAGGGAGAGGGACTTTGGGGTATACAGGACACTCCAGGACACTCATGTCCAGTCTAAACCTACCCAGTCACAGCTTGAGGCCATTCCCCCTTGTTCTGTCGTTAATTCCCTGTGAGAAGAAACCAGCAGCAACCTCTCCACAAGGTCGTTTCACACAGCTGCAGACAGCAATGAGCTCTGCCCTCAGCCTCCTCCGTTCCACACTACCCATCCCCAGCTCCCTCACTCTCTCCTCAGCAGATTTACTCTCCAGGCCCTTCACAGCTTCCTTGCCCTCCTCTGCACTGCCTCCAGCACCTCCACAGCTCTCTTGCATTGAGGTGCCCAAAACTGAACACAGCACTCCAGGTGTGGCCTCAGCAGAGCTGAGTCCAAGGGCACAATCCCCTCCCTGCTGCTGCTGGCCACAGCATTTCTGACCCCAGCCAGGATGCCATTGGCCTTCTTGGCCACCTGGGCACACTGCTGGCTCCTTTTTCAGCTCCCTGGGCACACTGCTGGCTCCTATTCAGCTCCTGCCCATTACAACCCCCAGGTCCCTTTCTGCCAGCAGCTCTCCAGCCACACTGCCCCAAGCCTGCAGCATTGCTTGGGGTTGTTGTGGCCCAAGTGCAGGACCTGGCATTTGGCCTTGCTGAAGCTCATCCCATTAATGTTGGCTCATTGATCCAGCTAATCCAAGTCCCTCTGTAGAGCCTCTTTACCCTTATTCAAAAACATTGTCAGGGTAACACCAACAGAAAAGCAACAGACCCCTGTGTTTGTCTGCATTTCTCTCCTACAGGGAACGTGCCCCTTTAGAGTGGCAATACCCATGTCCTTGCAAGAACATGGAGGCATAGAATCATAGAATCAGCCAGGGTGGAAGAGAGCTCCAAGCTCAGCCAGCCCAACCTAGCACCCAGCCCTGGCCAATCAACCAGACCATGGCACTAAGTGCCCCAGCCAGGCTTGGCTTCAACACCTCCAGGAGACAATGACTCCACCGCCTCCCTGGGCAGCCCATTCCAATGCCAATCACTCTCTCTGTGAAGAACTTCTTGACCTTCAGCTGCTGTCTCTTAAGAATCACTTGTGGCAAGAGCACTTCAAAGGTCCTCCTGTTTTTCAGAAGTGACACAGCTCTTCCTGACTCCTCACACAGGACTCCAGAGCTGCCAGCACAACTTGAGCCTGCAGCTTCAATGGATGTCAGCAGCTAAAGCAGCTGAGGTATCCTCTGCTCCTCTGTGCCTTTTAAATACCTTGCAATTAATAACTCTAAATTTTCACGTGGGAAAATAAAGCCACCAAAAGGGCCCTGTAATCAATACTTGCTGCTACTGAAACAGGAGGAAATGTCTGTAAATACATTTTAAAGGATGCCCTGGTTTTGCATCACCCAAGCATGTTCTAATTTGTCATGGAAACTTATATCCAGGGACTTATAAACTAAGACTGAGTAAACACTGTGTAACAACCCTCATCCATCTCACCCATAGATGGAACATTAATAGCTTGCAATGCTCACTGAAGGCACTGCAGAAAGGAGTCCTGAATGTAAAACCACCCTCAGCCTCACCCACTTTGCACCTTGCAATTGGTTTAGCCCTCACAGTTCCCAGTATTGTTTTGGTTTTCTGATGTGTTTCATTTATCTTATGTCTTTTGCATCCAGTTCTGCATCCCCTATGACAAGAGGGATGTGGAGATGCTGGAGTGTGTCCAGAGCAGGGCCAGGAGGATGCTCAGAGGGCTGCAGCAGCTCTGCTGTGAGCACAGACTGAAAGAGTTGGGGCTGTGCAGGCTGCAGGAGAGGAAGCTCCAAGGTGACCTTCTTGTGGCCTTCCAGGAACTGAAGGGGGCTACAAAAAAGCTGGAGAGGAAATTTTTAGGCTCTCAGGGAATGACTGGGGGAATGGAGCAAAGCTGGAGGTGGGGAGAGTGAGGCTGGAGGTGAGGAGGAAGTTGTTGAGCATGAGAGTGGTGAGAGGCTGGAAGGGGTTGCCCAGGGAGGTGGTTGAGGCCCCATGGCTGGAGGTGTTTAAGGCCAGGCTGGCTGAGGCTGTGGGCAGCCTGCTCTAGGGTAGGGTGTCCCTGGGCATGGCAGGGGGTTGGAACTGTCTGATCCTTGTGGTCCCTTCCAACCCTGACTGATTCTGTGATTCTATGCAGATTCTCCCACAGTAATAACCACTGAGGATGCTGACCAGTTTGGAAGGCATCAGGTGGTATATGAGAAGACTTGAAAAGGAATCTGCCTGCATTTCTAGGAACCTAAGACAAAACAGTATCAACAGGGAAACCTTAAGAGACTCTCTGCTTGCAGGAAAGCAGGGTTTAATAATGCAGAGGGAAGCCAGGCTCCTCTCTCTCAAGCAACAGCATGCTCCCAGGGAGCTTACCCTGCTCTTTTAACATCTTCAACATTCATTCCCACTGGTGGATAGCACAAAATCCTTCTACAGTTCAGCTACAGATCAAAGGCTACACAGCTGTAATATTCAGGCGTGCTTCATGAAGGAGCACTGCCCCTGCTGCCACCTTCCCTCCTCGGCCGTTCCTCCATGCAACTGAAGGATGTAAGTTCATAGAATCATAGAATCAAGCAGCTTGGAAGAGACCTCCAAGCTCAGCCAGCCCAACCTAGCACCCAGCCCTGGCCAAGCAACCAGACCATGGCACTAAGTGCCCCAGCCAGGCTTGGCTTCAACACCTCCAGGCACGACGACTCCACCACCTCCCTGGGCAGCCCATTCCAATGCCAATCACTCTCTCTGCCAACAAATTCCTCCTGACATCCAGCCTGAACCTGCCCTGGCACAGCTTGAGGCTGTGTCCCCTTGTTCTGTCCCTGGCTGCCTGGCAGCAGAGCCCAACCCCACCTGGCTACAGCCTCCCTGCAGGGAGCTGCAGACAGCAATGAGCTCTGCCCTGAGCCTCCTCTGCTGCAGCCTGCACACCCCCAGCTCCCTCAGCCTCTCCTCACAGGGCTGTGCTCCAGGCCCCTCCCCAGCCTTGCTGCCCTTCTCTGGAGTACCTCAACATCTCTCTTGAATTGAGGGGCCCAGAACTGGACACAGTAGTGAAGGTGAAAGGTGGCAGAACCATTACATCTGAGGTGTTGTGTCTGTGTGACTGCAGAGCCAAAGCACATTTCTATGGCGAGAAGGAGGAAGATCCTAAGCCATTAGGAAATGTAATATCCCAATAATATTTGGATAAGTTCAGCCTAAAAACACTGCTCTGACCTTTGGCAGGCTGGTTGGAGCCTGCAATTCCAGCCATGAAAAGAGGACCCATTTCAGCCAGCACTTGGCCAAAGTCAGAAACCTCTCTGAGAGCAAGGGTGCAGGCTAAGAGTCAGGAGGAAGCTGCAGGCTGGCTAAAGCCCTATCACACTAATAAGGCAGAGCATGTTTGCTTTAGTCTCAGGTTAACTTCCCAGCTACAGCAGTTTGCTGTGCTGTGGTATGTTCTTTTCTGCCCCTTAGTCTCACAGTCAGATTAATTCCTGAGCTGCAGCGCAACGAAACTTTTGATTTAAGAGATTTGCTGAGGAAATCTAGATTGAAACCTCCAGGTTTAGCCAGCACATAAATCAAAGGTGGGATCACTTCAAAGATTCCTTCATCTCCTTGGCACAGGCTTGGTTCTTTTTCAACCTCCTTTCTCATAATTGTGCCCTTATTAAGGTTGGAGGGTTTGTGAAATGAGGAATGAGGTCTCGCAGAGTTTGCTGTAATCACTTCCCCTGGAAATAAAAGGCTTACAGAGAAGCAGCAAAGGTGGGAGAGGACAGGTCACCTCCCGGCCACGGATGGCTACTGCTTTTATGAGCTTCTGGCTTAGAAGCAAGGCTCTGCAGTAAACTTGCTTCCTGGCTCTGCTGTGGATTTCCTGTGTGAGACCAATTCAGTTAATCTCCCAGGGCAAAAGTCATTGCATCCCACTTGGGGAACTTGGCTGCAGCGCTGGGATCAGGATCCCATTTACCTTACCCTATGCTGTCTGTTTCACTGAAGCAGTTGTAGCAAGCCCTATCTGCTCTCGTTGTCTACAGAGCAGTCTTTTACCTGACCAGCCTTAAAGAAGTGGCCTCAATTGCTAAGATCTGTAAGAGTGAAGTTTCAGTGTTTACAGAATCACAGAATCACAGAAACATTCAGGTTGGAAAATCCCCTCAGGAGCATCAAGTCCAGCCCAGAACCTTGCCCAGAACAAGGCTCACCCTAAACCATTGGAATGGGCTGCCCAGGGAGATGGTGGAGCCACCATCCCTGGAGGTGTTCAAGCAAAGCCTGGATGAGGCATTTAGTGCCATGGTCTGCTTGACTGGATAGGGCTGGGTGCTAGGTTGGGCTGGATGATCTTAGAGGTCTCTTCCAACCTGTCTGATTCTATGATTCTATGATTCATAGTCCCAAGGACCACATCCAAATGAGTTTTTAACACTCCCAGGATTGGTGACCCCACCACCTCCCTGGGCAGCCCATTCCAGTTCCTGACCACTCTTGCCATGAATATTTTTCTCCTCATGTCCAGTCTAAACCTACCCAGTCACAGCCTGAGGCCATTCCCTCTTGTTCTATCCCTAATTCCCTGTGAGAAGAGACCAGCACCGACCTCTCCACAAGGTCATTTCATACAGCTGCAGACAGCCCTGAGCCCTGCCCTCAGCCTCCTCTGTTTCACACTAACCATCCCCAGTTCCTTCAGTCTCTCCTCATCATATTTACTCTCCAGGCCCTTCCCCAGCTTTGTTGCCCTCCTCTGCACTCTCTCCAGCACCTCTGCATCCCTCTTGCATTCAGGTGCCCAAAACTGAACACAAAACTGGCAAAAATAGGAATGTTCCAGTTTCTTTCTTCCCACCCTCCCCTGTTCTTTCTAGTTTAGGCTTTAATCCCTCAAAGAATCCTGCCAGTGCTGAGTTTTATGAATGATCAGCATCCTCTTCATGTGATGTTCACCATACCTATGCACCCTAAATTGTTAGGTTTCTTGGGGCAAGGCTTTCCAATTGCTAAGGGAAGGGAAGGGAAGGGAAGGGAAGGGAAGGGAAGGGAAGGGAAGGGAAGGGAAGGGAAGGGAAGGGAAGAGGAAGGCAAGGCAAGGCAAGGCAAGGCAAGGCAAGGAGGAGAGAAGAGATAAAAGAAAGGGGCGAAATGGACAGAAAAGAAAGAAGCAAAAGCCACATACAATGATGACTTTCATGTAAACAACACATGCAGAAAAGGGCCTTTGAACAAATGGGTTCTGATAAGCATTTGACCAAATGAAGTGCTATGCACTGCATGAGAGTTGTATAAATAAGTGGAGATGAAAGTCTCCTGAAATGCCATCAATCACTTTAAGGAAAGCTTTGCTCCACAGAAGCACTGCATGCTCACATCATTCATTTTTTTTCTACCTACTGTATTAGCAAATACTCTGCAGATACAAGGGGATCTACAGCAGGGCTCGGTTACACCAATGTTTTGACATGTTCCTCCTAGCCATTCCAGCTTGGGGTTGGCATTTCAGGCTTATAGCTGTTTGCTGTGGCGCTGATTCTTGCTAAGTCATGGTTTGGGTGGTTCCTGTGCTTTGCTGTTGCTAACGATATCATCCTCCTCATCCTCAGCCTGTAGGGGAGCCTCAGCCTGGAGAGGAGGCAGGGTTGATCTCTTCTGCCAGGCAACCAGCAACAGAACAAGGGGACACAATCTCAAAGTGTGCCAGGGAAGGTTTAGGCTGGACATTAGGAAGAAGTTCTTCATGGAAAGAGTGATGGGCACTGGAATGTGCTACCCGGGGAGGTGGTGGAGTCCCCATCCCAGGAGGTGTTTAAGTGGAGGCACTTGGTGCCAGGGTATTAGAAGGGTTGGGTGATATGTTGGACTCAGTGATCTTGGAGGTCTTTTCCAGCCTGGTTAATTCTGTGATCCTGTGGCTGGCTGATGAGACATCACTCACCTAGCTGCAAGTGACCTTCTCACCACAGGGCTGTAGCTAAACTCTGTGGACCCTGTTACAGACTTGCTGCAGCCTATTGCTATAAACTGGAAGATGAGAACAGCCTCAGCCCCTGCGCAGATGATGGATGCAGATTAGCAGATCTAAACAATTAGTTAGGGTGAGGGAATGAGCCCTCAGACAATTAGAGCAGTTAAGCATCCTGCTGACAGCTGTGGTGACAGCAGACAGTAAAACCACACTTGATGAAATGAGCAAACTCTCTGCCTTCTTTTTTCCTGATTTACAGGCCAGTTTACTTCCAGGCTTTAAGGTGTTTAACTACAGTGGTCACCAACCAGGCACTGATATCCTTCTGCTTGCAACCAGCAAGGGGGGACTGGAGGCTGAAAGCTGACGGCTCTGTTCTGGGAGTGTTTGAAAGAAGGAGGCAAACCTGCCAGGCAAAAGGAGGCAAACTGAATGCTTGAGCTGTTACCTGTGCAAGGAAAAGAGACATTGAATGCTGGAAGGTTAATGGAGAGGTTTAATGCTGGAAGCAATAGCACAAGGACACAGTCTCAAGCTGCGCCAGGGCAGGTTCAGGCTGGATGTTAGGAGGAAGTTGTTGGCAGAGAGAGTGATTGGCATTGGAATGGGCTGCCCAGGGAGGTGGTGGAGTCGCTGTGCATGGAGGTGTTGAAGCCAAGCCTGGCTGGGGCACTTAGTGCCATGGTCTGGTTGATTGGCCAGGGCTGGGTGCTAGGTTGGGCTGGAGGAGCTTGGAGGTCTCTCTCTGATTCCAAGGTGTGTGAGATCACAGATGCTTTGTGCTCCCTCCCACTCATATTTTCACATCACAACCTGCCATTCTCCAGCTTTTGTGTCATGTGGCAGAGCAGCTGGTTAGTGGACATAGGGGTTTACAGGCTTTAGGAGCAAACCATCCCTTGTTTTTAACCCTTGGATTCGAGGAGTTTGTCTATGCAGGTGTGCAGTATTCCCTCCCCAGTCCCACTGTGCTGCCGTTACGCAGGAGAGAGGTCTCAAATGTTTGTGGTGGGTCCCATGGGATTTGCTTTAAATGCTAAGCAAAATTAATGTGTACAGATCCTGGTGGGTTTGGTGTGTGGGTTTGGTCTCAGAGCTGCTTTCTGGAGCTGAGGGAGGGGATGTTTTAAATGACCATGCCAAGCTGAGAGGCAGATGTGAGTTCTCTTTGATCCGGGAGAAGATGCATTGAGGAACGCTTCAGAGCCTTCAGACAACACTCAAACGTGATATCAAGGAGAAAAATGTATGCTGCTCCACACTGTTTCTCACTTAGATGTTAAAACTCCCAGACTAAATTCACCAGACCAAATTACATTAAGTCTGAAGGCACTGCACTGCCTCACAGTGCCACTGGGAAGGCAACTAGGGAGCAGGTAGCTAAGTGCTACCCATCGGCACGGTGTGATCACAGCACACGGAGTAAGATTGAGTCCAGCATCAGGAATTTTGCAGATGACACCAAGCTAGGAGCAGCTGTGGATCTGTTGAAGGGGAGGAGAGCCCTGCAGAGGGACCTGGCCAGGCTTCATGGGTGGGCACAGGCCAATGGGATGAGATTGAACAAGGCCAAGGGCAGGGTTTTGCACTTTGGCCACAACAACCCCAAGCAGCACTACAGGCTGGGGACAGAGTGGCTGAGAGCAGCCAGGAATAAAGGGACCTGGGGGTGCTGGAAGAGAGTAGCTGAAGATGAGGCAGCAGTGTGCCCAGGTGGGCAGCAGAGCCAATGGCATCCTGGGCTGGCTCAGGAGCAGTGTGGCCAGCAGGACAAGGGAGATTCTTCTGCCACTGTGCTCAGCACTGCTCAGGCCACAGCTTGAGTGCTGTGTCCAGTTTTGGGCTCCTGAATTGAAGAGAGATGTTGAGGTGCTGGAAGGTGTCCAGAGCAGGGCAGCAAGGCTGGGGAGGGGCCTGGAGCACAGCCCTGTGAGGAGAGGCTGAGGGAGCTGGGGGTGTGCAGGCTGCAGAAGAGGAGGCTCAGGGCAGAGCTCATAGCAGCCTGCCAGTGCCTGAAGGGGCTGCAAGAAGGCTGCAGAGAGACTGTTTGCAAAGGGCTGCAGGGACAGGAGGAGGGCAATGGCTTCAAACTAGAGCAGAGCAGAATGAGATTGGATGTCAGGAACAGGTTCTGCAGCATGAGGCTGCTGGAACACTGCAGCAGGTTGCCCAGGTTGAGACAAATCACCTCTTTTGCCCAGCTGACTAACAATCAGAGAGGGAAATAACTCTTTTCATCTCTAAAGTGAGGACTCATTTCAGATTTGGATTTCAGATGAGGACTTTCACTTACTTGAGGAAGCAAAGGAGAAAACAGATGTTTCCACATAAACCCAGCATCTTTATTATAGTCTAGAGGGTAAGTGTGTGTACCCCACGACTACCTAGGGGCATCACAACAATAATCACCCACTAATGCTTCTCATTTGTAGAAGTTCACAACACTTCACTAAAATAACTTTGCTGAGGGCTTTAAGAGGACAGAAATGTGGGGCTTTGCCTTCCTCAGCATTAAGAAACTCAGGGGTAAAACACAGGATTCCCCTGTCCTCTATTACATATGGAAGTTCTAACAGCTTCCAGAGGTGAGCAACTGTCCCAGACATTCTGTCTTGGAGAGCAGAGGACCATATATGTGTCACAGAGGGATCTTAACCCAGCCAAGGCTTTGCATTCCAAATATGAACTTTTGCTGTCAGTAAGGAGTGTCACATGCAGAGCAAACTACTAACATCATCCAATCTACTTTGTGGGTCGAGTTTTGGGGGGCTTGGCTTTGGTGAAGATAGGAGCCAGAGCAAACTGCTAACACCATCCAATCTACTTTGTGGGTCGAGTTTTGGGGGGCTTGGCTTTGGTGAAGAGAAGATAGGAGCCAGAGCAAACTGCTAACATCATCCAATCTGCTTTTTGGGTCAAGTTTTGGGGGGCTTGTCTTTGGTAAAGAGAAAATAGGATCCAGAACAAAAGAGGTTTAGCAGTGCCCGCAGCCACATGTGCCCAGGCAGGACAGATTTAGGAGAAACTGATGAGGGATTGGCACAGCTGCCACAGGGGAACTGTGATCAGGCAGCAATGTGGGGAGTGAGGCAGAAAGCAGAGTGTTGCAGGACAGCTTTACTCCAGCCCTGCTCACATGTTTTCTGCTGCTCAGCCTGCCAGGGAAGTTGTTCAGTTCAGTGCCTCCAAGCTAGCTGGCACAAAGGCTTGTGGAGAGTGCAGTGATAGAAGCAATGCAAGAAGCTGGACAGGATCTGGAGTGCAACTCTTCCATGGGGTGCTGTGGGTCCCAGCACTGGGGCCAGCAGATTTGATGGTTCATCACATCCACTGCTAGAATTTCTTCTCCTTGTGCCTCCTCACAGATGTCATTTGGAAGAGAGATGTATCTCCTCTCTGAATCCCTTAGCTGGTACCAAGCCTTGCGCCCTACTTTCCATCTGACAGCTCCAGCACGCTGTCCGTCCCTGTCTAACCCCCAGAGGCAGACAGGACATCTCCCCACCTTCCCTTTCTCACTTCTTTCCTTGTCATCCTTTTTTTCAGACCCTTTGCAGGTAGCTGGGGAGAGAACAGGACCAGGCTGTCTTCTGGAAAGGTTCTGCCCGGCCTTAAACTGAGCCCACATGTAATTGTTTTCTTGTTTCTCATGTGTCATCGTTGCCATTCTGGACTCCACTGCTGTGGAAAGCTCTTCGGTTTATTGTCCTTTCTAATTCTGAGCTCCTTTCCTCAGTAATTCACTGTGACTCCGTAAGTGACTCCACATGGCCACGACGTGACTGTCCTGATTGAGTCTGCTGGCAGCACAGAGCCGGCTGAGCCGCACGCATGCAGGGCACGGTGCAGCGCAGAGCGCCCTTCGGCCACTGCCCCGGCCTCCGCCAGCCAGAGAGCAGGGCTCCTTCCCCTCTTTGGTCCCCTTGGCACCAGGCAAAGCTGGTCCTCCTACTCTGACAACTCCTTCTTGCAGCCCTGTACCTCTCTCAGGCTTACGACCCTACGGCGATGGCAACTGCCAACAGGTCCAGCACGCCAAAGCGCCAGCGTGGACCCACGCTGAGCCAGAGGCAACGTTAATGCTACACAGACACCAAACCCAACACCCTGGCGGCACCAGCCACGCACACGCTCATCACTGGCTCGTGTTAGCTGCCAACAAAGGAAGGTGCAGGGCAAGGCACGCAGCGTCCACCCCGGGCCCCACAGCGGGCGGAGGGTTGTGATGTTTCCACCACGGATCCACGTCCGGCTCCTCGGCTTCAAAGCAGGAAGGGGGTGCTGTGCCTAGCAGGGGGTTCCCGGGCTGTGGGTGGTTCTCTTTCCTTTGGGAAGGCCTCTGATAGAGCGTGTCACGGAACACCACGCTCATTGAATCCCCTTCCCTTTGCGTTTGGATCTGATTACTGTCACGCAGAGCAGTGCAAACCCAGCGATGCGCCACCAGCAGCAGAAGGGGAAAAGCATGATTGGAAGATGGTTTGAATCAGCTCGCCCTGAAGTAAGGCATGGAGGAGAGATCCTCAGGGTAGGGATGAGTGAATTAGGATCACTGAAGCTTTTTGTTAAGGGCTATGAAGCAGGAGGTGAATTGATGGAAACAACAAGGTCCAGCATTGTGCCTGCCAAGACCTATGAGGAACCACAGGTACCATAGGTGCCACGGATTCATGGGTCGGAAGGGACCCTCAAAGCTCATCTTAGAATCACAGAATCATAGAGTCAAGCAGGTTGGAAGAGACCTCCAAGCCATCCAGACCAACCTAGAACCCAGCCCTGGCCAATCAACCAGACCATGGCACTAATTCTATGATTTTGGGGTGTCTGTGCCTGCCACTCCTTCAATATCTTTCCCTTGCAACATTCACTTCACTCTTTTTCCTCTCTCTGCTTTCATCAGGCAAGCTCAGAGCCCCTCTATGATAGTCCCAGCTTTGTTTTCATGCTCCTCTCCTAGAGAGCTTCTCCCTTCATCCAGCATTGTGCCTGCCAGGACCTATGTCAAACCACAGGTACCATAGGTACCATGGATTCATGGGTCAGAAGGGACTCTCAAAGCTCATCATAGAATTGTAGAATCATAGAACCAAGCAGGCTGGAAGAGACCTCCAAGGTCATCCAGCCCAACCTAGCACCCAGCCCTGGCCAATCAACCAGACCATGGCACTAAGTGCTCCATCCAGGCTTGGCTTCAACACCTCCAGGCACAGCAACTCCACCACCTCCCTGGGCAGCCCATTCCAATGCCAATCACTCTCTCTGCCAA
This sequence comes from Tricholaema leucomelas, assembly GCA_013400475.1. Taxonomy (NCBI): domain Eukaryota; kingdom Metazoa; phylum Chordata; class Aves; order Piciformes; family Lybiidae; genus Tricholaema lacrymosa; species Tricholaema leucomelas. The sequence continues at coordinate 55,570 of WAAF01011895.1, forward strand.
CAACTTCCTCCTAACATCCAGCCTGAACCTGCCCTGGCACAGCTTGAGGCTGTGTCCCCTTGTTATATTGCTGGTTGCCTGGCAGCAGAGCCCAACCCCACCTGGCTACAGCCTCTCTGCAGGTAGTTGTACACAAGCCATTAACCAGAAGTATATGTTGGTAGTGGGAACTGCATTTACTTCCTTGCCCCAGCAAGCAGTGGTGAGAACTCCAGAACTGGGACAGGGTTTATCAGGAGAACACAGGCACAGAATTCAATACAATTAGATAAGTATACAACAAAACTAATTATGTGCACAATCTGGTTCAAGAATGCTGAGTGAGAGTCAGGGCCTGGAGCTGGGACTGGACCATGGTGCTTGGTGAGAGCCTGCTGGTCTTCAGCAGCATCCAGCATCATCAGTGGGGAATGTGGTATTGCCTCACCCCTTCTCCCAAATCCTATGGGATTTTGTGAGTGATGGGGAGAGATCCTTGCCCAGAGCCAGCATGGGGAGAAGAGCCAGCACTTGCTTTAGCACTATGCCCTGGGCAACCTGCTGACTGCAGGGGTGTTGGATCCCTGTGCTCAGGACACACCTTGAGTGCTGAGTCCAGTTCTGGGCCACTCAATTCAAAAGGGAGATGTTGAGGTGCTGGAAGGTGTCCAGAGAAGGGCAGCAAGGCTGGGGAGGGGCCTGGAGCACAGCCCTGTGAGGAGAGGCTGAGGGAGCTGGGGGTGTGCAGCCTGCAGAAGAGGAGGCTCAGGGCAGAGCTCATTGCTGTCTGCAGCTCCCTGGATGGAGGCTGTAGCCAGGTGGGGTTGGGCTCTGCTGCCAGGCAAGCAGCAACAGAACAAGGGGACACAGCCTCAAGCTGTGTCAGGGCAGGTCTAGGCTGGATGTGAGGAGGAAGTTGTTGGCAGAGAGAGTGATTGGCATTGGAATGGGCTGCCCAGGGAGGTGCTGGAGTGGCCGTGCCTGGAGGTGTTGAAGCCAAGCCTGGCTGGGGCACTTAGTGCCATGGTCTGGTTGCTTGGCCAGGGCTGGGTGCTAGGTTGGGCTGGGTGAGCTTGGAGGTCTCCTCCAGCCTGCTTGGTTCTATGATTCTACAATTCTATGATTCCATGATTCCTTGCTGTTTGTCTCACCTTTCTGTCAGAGAGACTCGCCAGGATTTGCAGCGCTGGGGAATGTGGCTCAGCGTTTTGCCAAGGCCGCCAGGGGGAAAGGCAGCAGCCGCAGAGCGACTTTGGGAAGAGCAGGATCGTTATTTCTGGCTGCCAGAGCCTGGCCAACACATGCCTTAGGCTGCCACCGCATGGCGAGAGCAGGGGATGAGGCAGAGCGCCTGATGCAGTGATGTTTCCGAGGCTTTCGCCGAGAGAAACTTCTTTGCGGATCTAACTTGAAGGGGAAAAAAACCTAAACCAACAAACCAAAACACATGAGCGATTACATTTGCTTTACCATCTACCAAGTCATAGAATCATAGAGCCAAGCAGGTTGGAAGAGACCTCTGCATCACTGCATGAAGGAAATGTATTTAGCTGCATGGGTCTGAACTATGCTTTCTATTTTACAACAATATGAAAAGCAAATAACTTCAGGGGGGTGTGGAGGGGAAAGACTTTATTTGACTTAAAGTTAGACCTGATCTCCATGACTCCAAAAAACCTCTTCAGCAACTCACCGTGGAGTAAATCCTCTTCGTGTGGTGGAGATATTGCCTTTCAAAATGATTGTGATGTGCCTCCAGACAGCCAGCATGGTGCACTTCTTTTTTAAGGGAAGGAGCAAACCAAGCATCACAGCCCCCATTTCAATACCTTACGTTAGAGCTTTCACTATCACCACACCATCGGTGGGGAGCAAATGTTTGTGTTCTTAATGGTGGTCTCAAAAAAACCCATTTAAACCTGTGATGGAAATGCACAAAACACAAAGAACATTTCCATTCCTTTTGGTTCCTTTTCCTTCACAGAGCACACACTGCAAAATGTGCTTTTGCTGACAGAGTTTTCCAAGCTGCCTCTCCAGCCTCCTTGCCTGCACCTAGGAGCAGTCACCTAAACTGGATCCTCAACACATCTTAGAGACCTCAAAGCCTCATTTGGCATTTGAGCAGGAGCATCATAGCAATAAATAGGTATTTGGAGGGCTTTAAAAAGCTGAGCTCTGAGCTGCTGTGCAAGGAGCACATCCAGGCTGTGAGTGCATCCCAGATGCTCCCAGTGCTGAGCTGCTCCCACTTAAAATCTACAGGGCAGCTTCGATGCAAAGAGAAAACAAGGAACATGTTTGACTGTGATGGAAATGCACAAAACACAAAGAACATTTCCATTCCTTTTGGTTCCTTTTCCTTCACAGAGCACACACTGCAAAATGTGCTTTTGCTGACAGAGTTTTCAAAGCTGCCCCTCCAGCCTCTGTGCCTGCACCTAGCAGCAGTCATCTAAATTACATCCTCAGCACATCTTCTTAGAGACCTCGATGTCTGATTTGGCATTTGAGCAGGAGCATCCTGGCAATACATAGGTATATGGAGGGCTTTAAAAAGCTGAGCTCTGAGCTGCTGTGCAAGGAGCTGCTGCAGGGAGTGCACCCAGGCACTGAGTGTGTCCCAGATGCTCCTCGTCCTGCTGCCCACACTGCTCCTGAGCCAGCCCAGGATGCCATTGGCTCTCTTGCCCACCTGGGCACACTGCTGCCTCATCTTCAGCTACTTTCTACCAGTACCCCCAGGTCCCTTTCTTCTTGGCTGCTCTCCAGCCACTCTGTCCCCAGCCTGTAGCGCTGCTTGGGGTTGTTGTGGCCCCAGTGCAGAACTTAGTGCTCAAAGAACAAAATAAAGGCAATCTCCAGCCCCTGGCAATAAATGTGGAGTCTTGGTTATGTCACAGGATGAATTTCAGTCCCGATGAGGAAGCCTACCTGCTGCAGTTTACCTTCTGTCTGGGACACATCGTCTCTGCACAGAGGAGCAGCCCAAGACTTAAGCACTTCTTAAAACTTCCAAAATCAGTGATTAAGAGGGAGCTAAGCAGTTTATAGCTCTTGTGGGGGCTTTGCTACACATGGCTGAATTTGAAGCTCACAGTGGCCTCAAGACGAAAGTTCAGCTGCATTTTAGATCTCCATTCACTCATTTTTCTTTCTGCTCTTTCTCCAGCAAGCCTTGGAATAATGAGATGAAAAAGGCTTATCCTGCATTACCCTTGCTCATACCCGCCCTGGCACAGGGGCCAGCACTCCTACAGCACAGCATTGCTCTGCTCTTTCCTTCCAAGGCCTATGTGGGTTTTGTTTGTCTCACTAGAAGAGAGAGAGAGAAAGAGAGAGAGGGAGAGAGATAAAGAAGCCAATGAATGAAGGCTTAACTAAACAGAACTCTCCTGTACCAAAAGAATTCTGAATCCAGCTTAAGGCTTATTGTTGCCAACTTCCCGTCCAGGGGTTTACACAACCAGCTCTGGTTGTTTGTGTGGTCAACAGCTTTGGAAAGACGAAAGGGAGCTGCATTGGTCAGGCTCTCTCTTTCTTTCTCTCTTTTCTTTCTTTCTTTCTTTCTTTCTTTCTTTCTTTCTCTCTTTCTTTCTTTCTTTCTCTTTCATTCTTTCCTTCTTTCTTCCTCTTTTTTCTTCCTTCCTTTCTTCCTGTCTTCCCCATTTGTTTCTTCCTGTCTTTCCTTTTCTCTTTCTCTCTCTCTTTCTCTTTCTTTCTCTTCCTTCCTCTTTCTTTTTTCATTCTTTTTTTTTTCTTTTCCATTCTCTTCCTTTCTCTCTTTCTCTCTTTGTCTCTTCCTTTCTCTTTCTTTTTTTCTCTTTCTTTGTTTTCTTTCTTTCTCTCTTCCTCTTTCTTTTCTTTCTTTCCCTTTCTTTCTTTCTTTCTTTCTTTCTTTCTTTCTTTCTTTCTTTCTTTCTCTTCCTTTCTCTTTCTTTTTTCATTCTTTCTTTTTTTCTCCTCCATTCTCTTCCTTTCTCTCTTTCTCTCTCTTCTCCCTTTCTGTTTCTTTTTTCATTCTTTCCTTTCTTTCTTTCTTTCTTTCTTTCTTTCCTTTCTTTCTTTCTTTCTTTCTTTCTTTCTTTCTTTCTTTCTTTCTTTCTTTCTTTCTTTCTTTCTTTCTTTCTTTCTTTCTTTCTTTCTCTCCTCCTCCCTTTCTTTCCTCCTCTCTTTCTCTCTTCCTATATCTCTTTTTTATCTTCCTTTTTCTCTTTCCCTCCTTCCCCTTTTCCCTCAGCTGTTGCCTATCTTACACTCGCAGTGTCGAGTCCGATGCCGTGCAAGCTACGAACTGCTCCGTGCTCCAGTTTCATGCTCATTTCTTGGACTCCTTCAGGTCCTAGCAGGGTTCCTTTAGGAAGCCACACACACCTCTCACACGGTGGCACACGAAACCCACTCACGTTTTAACAGGCAAGCAGATGTGTGTGTGTGTGTGTCCTTTGTTCTGTTTCAACCTGAGCCCAGCTCTGTGTGTTTGGAAGCAGTTTAACATTTCAAAGGTCCATCCACTGTCCGTGAGGCACTCTGGCTCTGCTGGGCTGAAGCCCCCCCACATACTAGCAGCACTCTGGCTCCTCTTGAAGACTTGTACAGATGCCTTGAGGCATCTTTCAGCAGCAGTATCAGATTTGCTTATAGTGTTGAAGCAAATGTTTTCATGGTCTGTCACCTTGATTTTATTAAAGGTGTTGGGCTAGGCAATTATCCAGGGGCTGGGAAGGTCCCCCAGAGAGGCTTTATATTAGGCTGGGAATTTGGAATGGCAAATAATTTTCAGCCCATAATAAACTTTTCTGTGCATGGTGCATGGCAGAACATTTTCACAGCCCACCTAAAGCAGAAAGATGTCCTGAAGGTACTTCAGGCTCTATGTTTTTGTCACTCTGTGCCTCTGTGTCTTAGAAAATGTTTTCCCTGTGTGGGTGACAGAAGCCTGGAAGAGGCTGCCCAGAGGGGCTGTGGAGTCTCCCTCTCTGGAGATATTCCAAACCCACCTGGATGCATTCCTGTGTGATCTGTTCTAGGTGATGCTGCTCTGGCAGGGCAGTTGGATTGGTCCCTTCCAGCCCCTAACCATCTGTGATTCTGTGATTTTGCCCTGATCTTGACTTTGCTTTCCCAGGATTTTTAGCCCTCCTGCTGAAGAAAGCAATCCACGATGGAAAACTCTCCCTCCCAATAGCTGTGTGCCTGGCTCAAACGCCTGGCACCATCAAAGCACTCTTTCCATAAACACACTGATTAAGCACTGCTTTAAAGAGAACAATTTGGGCTTATTCTATAGCTTCAATAAACAGCTGTTGGTTTGTTTTCACTTTGTTTTAGCCACAGTAATACAAATAAGAATAACTGGAGATCAAAGATCTCCTAAGAGCTGCAGGAAATGCAGTGTGTGTGCAGGTGCCTTGCTCTGGTCTAGGACTGGGGGACTCTGTTGAAAGGAGGCTGGGCTGATGCTTCACAGCATCACAGAGTGTCAGGGGCTGGAAGGGACCTCCAAAGCTCATCCAGTCCAAGCCCCCTGCCACAGCAGCAGCACCCGGAGCAGATCACACAGGAACACATCCAGGCAGCTCTGGAATAGCTCCACAGAGGGAGACTGCACAACCCCCTTGAGCAGCCTGTTCCAGGTTTCTGTCACCCTCATAGGGAAAAAAATCCTCCTCATGTTTCCATGCAACTTCCTCTGCCTCAACTCCCACCCAGTGCCCCTTGTTCTGTCATTGGGCATCACCCAGCAGAGCCTGGCTGCAGCCTGCTGCCACTCACCTTTACATCTTCATAACCATTGCTGAGGTCACCTCTCGGGGTCCTCCTCCTCTCCCAGCAGCTCAGCCCCAGCTCCCTCAGGCTCTCCTCCTAGCAGAGCTGTTCCATTCCCTTCAGCGTCTTTGTGGTTCTGTGCTGGACTCTTTCAAGCAGTTCTGTGTCAGCATTCTGTGTTCTGAAGGGAATTTGCCAGTGTTAGTTCACCAAAGACATTTCTGTTTGGAAGCTAAAAATGAAACAATTCTGAATGGGTGGCAAGACAAGTTATAAAATAAAAGGTAATAGAGACTCCACAGCCCCCTGGGCAGCCTCTGCCAGGCTTCTGTCACCCTCACAGGGAAGAAATTCCTCCTCATGTTTCCATGGAACTTCCTCTGCCTCAGCTCCCACCCAGTGCCCCTTGTCCTGGCACTGGGCATCACCCAGCAGAGCCTGGCTCCAGCCTCCTGCCACTAACCTTTACATCTTTAGAACCATCAGGTCACCTCTCAGCCTCCTCTTCTCTAAGCTAAACAAGCCCCAAAGTGCACCTGAAATGTTTACTGGAGGGCACCCAAATGTTTACCAAAGGGCACCCAAACGTTCACCGAAGGGCACCCCAGGTGTTTACCTCAGGGCACAGAACTTCTTTTGGAGAAAGAGGATTTTGTTCTTCACTGGGTCAGATCCTGAGGTGCTGAGCTAAAGGCAGCACTTCCCTGAGCCAGAGCTGCCCTGGCATAGAGACGGCAAGAGCTGGGTTGCCTGCTGCTTACACAGCGAAGGCGCAGGGAGCGTGCGTGCAGCAGGACCCACATGCAAAGCAGAGGGATTGTGTGTGTGGTCCGAGTGGACTTTTTTTTGTCATCCTGTTTGGGAACCAGTTCAGGATCTGTTTCTGTTGGCAGTTTCCTGCTGTTGTGAATATATTAGTGCCTTTCTCAAGGCCTCCGCGCAGCTGAAAGGGTAGGAACTTAAGCCGGCAGTATGACAGACGATCATCTTCCATCAGACAGGGGTGATGGGATGAAAAAGGAGAGATTACATCTCTGCAAACAAAGGCAGTGATGCAGGCCAAGACCAGCCAGTAGGCTGTGGTCTCTGCTTTACCATAAATGTACAAAAATGCCTTATCTCCAGGGCTGCAAAGCTGGGTGCAAGCGGCTGCGTCGCTTGGGCTCAGCAGGCAGCTCTAAGTGGTGGCTCAGAAAAGAGGCAGGGCTAAAAGAAGCAGTTTAGGGAAGGGGGAAAAAAAGACAACAACATAAAAAAAAGCACCCCATAAAATGGCATCTAGAAAACAAAAACCTTTGCCCATTGCTGCTTAGCATTCGAAAGTTTTCGTTTCACATGGCAGGGAGGGTGGGACTGGATGACCCTGGAGGTCCTGTCCAGCCCTGACAATTCTGTGACTGTGAAGAAGAGATTTATGCAGGATGTGAGGCTTCAAAACACTCAGCCAGTGGAAACACAGAGCACTGCACTCAGGCAGCCTCTCTGCTGCCCGTTACAAGGTTGAAGATCTGCATTAGCTCTTCACCGAGCAGAAGGGATCTGAGCAATGCCTATAAATAGCTGGGGGGGGGTGTCAAGTTCTGCATGGGGCAGTGTGGCTGGAAAGCTGCCTGGCAGGAAGGGAGCTGGGGCTTGCAATGGACAAGCATCTGAATAGCAGCCAGCAGTGTGCCCAGGTGGCCAAGAAAGCCAATGGCATCCTGTCTGGGATTAGAAATGCTGTGGCCAGCAGCAGCAGGGAGGGGATTGTGCCCTTGGACCCTGCTCTGCTGAGGCCACACTGTTTCTTACCAGGAAGGGCATGTTGGAGAGCAGCTCCAAGGAGAAAGACCTTGGAGTCCTACTGGGCAGCAAGTTCTGCACGGGCCAGCAATGTGCCCTTGTGGCCCAGAGGGACAATGGCATCCTGGAGGGCATCAGGAAAAGTGTTGCCAGCAGGGCTAGGGAGGTTCTGCTCCACCTCTGCTCTGCCCTGCTGAGACCACACCTGGAGCACTGTGTCCATGTTTGGGCTTCCCAGTTCAGGAGAGACAGGGACCTGCTGGAGAGAGTCCAGCAGAGAGCCAGGAGGATGAGTGGGGGACTTGAGCATCTCCCCTGCAAAGAGAGCCTGAGAGCGCTGGGGCTGTTGAGTCTGGAGCAGAGAAGGCTGAGAGGGGATCTGAGCAATGGGTGCAAAGAGCTGAGGGGTGGGTGTCAAGGGGAGGGGGCCAAGCTCTTTTGGGTGCTGCACAGCAAGAGCCAAGCAGCAATGGATGCAAACTGGAACAGAGAAGGTTTCAGCTCAACAGGAGGAGAAACTTCTTTGGAGTGAGGGTGGCAGAGCCCTGGAGCAGGCTGCCCAGAGAGGTTGTGGAGTCTCCTTCTCTGCAGACTTTCCAAACCCTCCTGGCTGCATTCCTGTGTGGACTACCCTGGGTGATGCTGCCCTGGCAGGGAGGTTGGACTGGATGATCTCTGGAGGTCCCTTCCAGCCTCCACAGTGCTGTGACTCTGAGCAGTCCAACGCCAGCTCCTTAACGCAGACCTCCTTGCAATGTAAATGTGCCACAAGCCTCTCCCTCGCTCCACATCTGCAAATATTATTTCATACTGAGGAGGGGGGAAAGAAAGCAACTCACAGTGACTTCCCCTGAAGGAAGAGTGTGCTCTGTGTATCTCTTCTGTTAACAGTTTGCTCAGCACTCCTGGGCTTGGGGAAATCATTTCCTGGCCAACGTGGAGACAGTGTCACACAGGTGCACGGCCAAAGCTGCCCCAAGCAGCACCTCCCTTGTCTCTTGGTAGATGTCATCCCTCTGCTCTCCTCCTCCCTATTCTATTTTGGTGGGTTTTTTGCTTTCTCTTTCCAGATTTCCAGAGTCAGGACTGAAAATGAAGCGTAAATCTTACTGCCTAATAACCACGGCAGTTACTTCAATAAAACCTTACTTAAAAGTCAATGGGCTGCACATGTTAAAGACATTAGGGCTGTTAACAGACCATTGTAAAGTAAGCAGAATCTTTAATAACCTGCCCATAACGCATACCCTCATGATTTTCCTGCACAGGGCAAGCTGCAAGCTTGGGGTCTCTGCCCCAGGGCTCCCAGAAGAAACCAGCCCTGAGTTCTCCACTTCGATGTCAAACCAGGACTAGATACAGAGCTGAAGACAAAGGCAGCTGGGCTGGCTTAGAGAGCAGCTGAAATGCTGATTTTCCTGATCTGCAGTGGAGGTCTGGATGTTAGGAGGAAGTTCTTCATAGAGACAGTGATTGGCACTGGAATGGGCTGCCCAGGGAGGTGGTGGAGTGGCTGTGCCTGGAGGTGTTGAAGCCAAGCCTGGCTGGGGCACTTAGTGCCATGGTCTGGTTGGTTGGGCAGGGCTGGGTGCTAGGTTGGGCTGGCTGAGCTTGGAGCTCTCTTCCAACCTGTTTGATTCTATGATTCTGTGATAGGGCTGGGTGCTAGGTTGGACTGGATTGAGCTTGGAGGTCTCTTCCAACCTGCTTGTTTCTGTGATTCTATGGTTCTGTGACTGCCAGAGGGCTTCTCTTACTTGAAAGGCAGTGGAAGTCCCTGACCACCAGAAGGCTGTGGTCTTTCAGCCAGACTGGGACGGGCTGGAGGGGTGGGCAGGGAGAAATTGAATGAAATTCAACAAGGGCAAGGGGAGAGCCTTGCACCTAGGAAAGAACAACCCCAGGGAGCAGGATAGGTTGGGGACTGAGCTGTTGGAGGGCAGTGAAAAGGATCTGTGAGTCTTAGTGGGCAGAAGGTTGACCATGAGCCAGCAATGTGCTCTGGCAGTCAAGAAAGCCAATGCCATTCTGGGGTGGATTAGAAGGACTGTGGGGTGTAGGTCAAGAGAGTTTCTCCTCCACCTCTACTCTGCCCTGATGAGGCCAAATCTGCAGTATTGTGTTCAAGGGGGACACAGAACTGCTTGAAGGAGTCCAGCACAGGGCCACAAAGATGCTGAAGGAAATGGAACAGCTCTGCTAGGAGGAGAGCCAGAGGGAGCTGGGGCTGAGCTGCTGGGAGAGGAGGAGGCTGAGAGGGGACCTCAGCAATGGTTCTAAAGACTCTCATGCTCAACAACTTCCTCCTCCTTCCTTCTCCTGCTGCAGCCCAGGCTCTGGTTGCTCGCTGGGCTGCAAGTGCACACTGCTGGCTCCGGATGAGCTTCTCCTCCAGCAGCACCCCCAAGTCCCTCTCCTTAGGGCTGCTCTCCAGCCACTCACTGCCCAGCCTGGGTCTCTGCTGTATGTTGTGTACTTTGCTCACTGTCTTCTCTGTCCTCTCCCTTTGTTTTATTTTTGACCAGAGAGTATTTGCACTCTCACACACACACCTCCATCCCCCACCCCCCAAAAAAAAACCAACAAGAAGCCTCTGAAGCTGGAGAGCACAGAAAATTATTGCCAAGAGGTTTTTTCAAATGTACTTCAGTGGAAACATTCATAAATAAGCCAGAGGAGGATTTGTGCATCACTCTGCAATGATCTGCATGTGTGAGCATGAGGCATGCAGCCAAATTTGCACAAGCCAGAGCATGCACCACCTCTCCTCCCCACACACACAGACACAGAGTCACAGAATGTTAGAGGTTGGAAGGCACCTCCAGAGCTCATCCAGTCCAACCTCCCTGCCAAGGCAGCATCACCCAGGGTAGTCCACACAGGAATGCAGCCAGGAGGGTTTGGAAAGTCTGCAGAGAAGGAGACTCCACAACCTCTCTGGGCAGCCTGCTCCAGGGCTCTGCCACCCTCACTCCAAAGAAGTTTCTCCTCCTGTTGAGCTGAAACCTTCTCTGTTCCAGTTTGCATCCATTGCTGCTTGGCTTCTTGCTGTGCAGCACCCAAAAGAGCTTGGCCCCCTCCCCTTGACACCCACCCCTCAGCTCTTTGCACCCATTGCTCAGATCCCCTCTCAGCCTTCTCTGCTCCACACTCAACAGCCCCAGGGCTCTCAGGCTCTCTTTGCAGGGGAGATGCTCAAGTCCCCCACTCATGCTCCTGGCTCTCTGCTGGACTCTCTCCAGCAGGAACTGTTGGAGCCAGTCCAGAGGAGGCCACCAAGATGCTCAGAGGGCTGCAGCAGCTCTGCTCTGAGCACAGGCTGAGAGAGTTGGGGCTCTGCAGAAGAGAAGGCTGCCAGGAGACCTTGCAGTGGCCTTCCAGGATCTGAAGGGGGCTATAAGAAGGCTGGGGAGGGACTACTGACAAGGTCTTATCATGACAGGAGGAGGAGAAATGGGTTTGAACTGGCAGAGGGGAGATTGAAAGTGGCTGTTAGGAAGTTGTCTGCAGTGAGGGTGGTGAGAGACTGGCACAGGTTGAGGGTGGTGAGACACTGGCACAGGTTGCCCAGGGAGGTTGTGGAGCACAGAAGCACTGAATGTGATCGAAGATCCCATTTTGTGCTTCTGTGCTCCACAACCTCCCTGGAGGTGTTCAGGACCAGGTTGGATGAGACCTTGAGTGACCTGTTCTAATGGGAGGTGTCCCTGCCTATGGCACAGGGGGTTGAAACTGGCTGAGCTTTGAGGTCCCCTCCAACCTAAACCATTCTATGGCTCTATGATTCTCCTTTAGTGCAGTGCTTGTGTCAGAGCTCTTGGGACCAGTCTCTCTCCTTAGCCAACACCACAGCTGCCCCCAGCCCTGTGCAGTGCTAACCCTTTCCAAGCCTCTCCCTTTCCAGCTGAGGCTGTTTAAAAGCAAAGCACAGTAAAGATGTTTGAATTCTTTCATGCATATTTTGCAAGCTCTCTTTCTCCCTCTCCCTCCCTGTCGCTCTCTCCTATCCCAGGCAATTCCAAACTCATTTTGAGGCAAGGATTTATAAAACTCTACATCAAATGCTGGGGTATTTATTATTTGTTATTTATTTTGCCAAATGTCTCCCATGCATCCATAGGCGACAGGCCAGAGCTCTGATCTGGAAGCCAAACACCATAAAGCTGTCTCCATGCCATTTAGGGAACCCTTTGATTAGGCAGGCTTTGCCTGTAGGTTTTTTTTCACTAAGTAATGATCTGGGTAGTTAAATTGCTCTAAAAGGTTGACTATTTGTTGGCTTTAAGTACCTCAAGGGTCAATCCAGTCATTCTTCAGGCTTAGTTCTCCAGGTTCTGAGATCTGGAAGTGATGGTTAAGGATTGCAGCACAGAGGCATGAGGATGAGTGGGGACTAGGGGGAATGGAGCAAAGCTGGAGGTGGGGAGAGTCAGGCTGGAGGTGAGGAGGAAGTTGTTGAGCATGAGAGTGGTGAGAGGCTGGAATGGGTTGCCCAGGGAGGTGGTTGAGGCCCCATGGCTGGAGGTGTTTCAGGCCAGGCTGGCTGAGGCTGTGTGCAGCCTGCTCTAGGGTAGGGTGTCCCTGGGCATGGCAGGGGGGTTGGGACTGGCTGCTCCTTGTGATCCCTTTCAACCCTGACTGATTCTATGACTGGGGGACTTGAGCATCTCCTCTGGAATACTGTGTCTAGTTCTGGACTCCCCAGTTCAGGAGAGACAGGGAAGGGACCTGCTGGAGAGAGTCCAGCAGAGAGCCAGGAGGATGAGTGGGGCACTCGGTTGGGCTGGATGACCTTGGAGGTCTCTTCCAATTTGGTCATTTCTCTGCTTCTCTGTCAAGACCCAGGCTTTCTCCAAGGCAATCATTCTTGGTGCCACTTGGAGCAGCCCCAGCTGGCTGCCTGAGCCCTGCCTGCCCAGCAGCAGGCAGCTGCTGCCTCTCTTTGCCTCTCCTCAGTTCCCTCCGATTGGGTCTATGGTTTTTAAATTTCTCCATCGCACGCAGTAAAGTTAAAAGACTTAATAAATCCTCTGACAGCTCCTAAACACCGACCTAGGCTCTGAACATTGAGGCATTTCATTTACTCCTCACTTCTCTGGCTCCTTTTCCATGCTTTCTTCCACACCCTTGTTAAACTAAGCCCTTTTAAAACGCCTCGGCGAGAGAAGTCCTTCCCTCTCCAGGCTCATGCACAGCTTTAGGTTGCTGGGGATAATTGGCAAGAGTTTTAACACATTCCTCATTTACAACTGCTAACAGTTTGTTAGGACAAATACCTAAAGCCTTTTTCTCCCCAATCATTGATCTTTTCAATGTGGTTTGCGTTTCTTTTTCTTTTGTGTGACAGTGAATAAGATCCTGCGGACACGAGAGCAGATTTCAGGCTGATGAAATCCTGTTCCCCCCCCCAGTATCTTCTCTTCTTTTGCCATTCTGGGGTGGTGTTTTGGAGAGAAATAGCTGCCAACAGGAGTGCAGGGCTGCAGATACTTCTGCAGTGGCTCTTGCACACATGGTCAAGTGGGTAAAAGAAAAGGGATAGCTGCTTGGCTCCTCTCAAAGCTGAGGCAAGGCAGGACCTTGCTGTCTCATACCCTAGAGGCAAGGAGAGCATAGAACTGTCAGGGCTGGAAGGGACTTCAAGGATCATTCCAACCCCCCCTGCCAGTCCCAGGGACACCTCACACTAGATCAGGTTGCCCACAGCCACATCCAGCCTGGCCTTAAACACCTCCAGGAATGAGGTTTCCACCACCTCCCTGGGCAACCCCTGCCAGGCTCTCACCACCCTCATGCTGAACAACTTCTTCCTGACATCCAATCTGAATCTACCCACTCCTAGTTTTGCTCCATCCCCCCAAGTCCTACACTACTGACAGCCTAAAAAATGTCCCTCCCCAGCTTTCTTGTAGCCCCCTTCAGATACTGGAACACCACAAGGTCTCCTGGGAGCCTTCTCTTCTCCAGACTGACCAGCCCCAACTCTCTCAGCCTGTCCTGATAGCAGAGCAGCTCCAGCCCTCTGAGCATGCCTGTGGCCCTTCTCTGGACACCTTCCAGTACCTCCAGATCCTTCCTGTAATAGAAGCTCCAGAACTGGACACAGTGCTCCAGATGAGGACTCATCAGAGTGGAGCAGAGGGGCAGAATCCCCTCCCTCACCCTGCTGCCCAGGCTCTGGTTGCTCTCTGGGCTGCAAGTGCACACTGACAGCTCAGATTTAGCTTCTCATTCACTAGCACCCCCAAGTCCCTCTCCCCAGGACTGCTCTCAAGCCAGTCCCTGCCCAGCCTTTGTCAGTGCTTGGGATCACCCTGTGGATGCTGAAGACACAAGGAGGAGCTGTGGCTGGGGACAGGGGGAAGAACTGGAAGCAATGCCAAGGGCAAGGACGTGGGCACATGGGGAGGATTTAAGTGAATCACAGGAGGACACCTCTGGGTTGTAGGAGGACACCTCTGGGTGGTAGGGGACTGCTGGAAAAGGTGGGCAAGGACATGGGCACACGGAGAGGATTTAAGTGAATTACAGCTCTGGGTGGTAGGGGACTGCTGGAAAAAGCAGATGCCAGCAAGAGGAAGATGAGGGTAGCTGTTCATGCTGCAGAAGCAGTGTCTGCATGGGATACAACATGCAGCAGAGCAGGATTTGTCATTCCTGCTCTTGCAGAACAACTTTTTAATCCAAACCAGAAAGGAGCACAATAATGGGGTTAGCAAAAGCAACCTCAATAAAAACATGGGTGACTATGGCCCTGCAATCAGCAGCTACAGCAGAGTGGCCTGACTCTCTCCAGAGTTTCTGCCTTTATGTCTTTTAAAGGCTTCTCAAGCAGCCATGTGTCTTTTTGAGAGGCTTAATCAGTTCAGTCTTGGAGCTGCCTGAGGGGGCAAAGCTCACATCTGAATACAAGGCTCATACTTTTCTCAAATTAGTGAGTCTTTGCATTCAGGCAAGGCTGAGACTGAGCTCATCTCCAGAAAATACATCAAAGAGCCTGTGGGAAGCACAGCTCACACACCTCATATGGCTTCAAACACTCTATCACCTCAGCCTGCTAGTTTTTCACCCCAGTCTCACAGCACAGCAGTGGATGTTGGTCTCTTCTCCTAAGTCAAAAGCAATAGGACAAGAGGAAATGGCCTCAAGCTGTGCCAGGGGAGGCTTAGACTGGATATTAGGGGAAATGTCATCACTGGGAGTGTTGCCAAGCACCGGTGCAGGCTTCCGAGGGAAATGGTAGAGCCATTAACCCTGGAGGGATTTAAAAGGTGTATAGATGTGGTGCCTGGGGACAGGGCTTAGTGGTGGACTTGCCAGGGCTGCCCTGACAGTTGGACTTGGTGACCTTAAACGTCTTTTTCAATCTCAGTGATGTCACTATTCAGTGACAGAAACCATCTAATCAGAGAATCATAGAGTCCAGCAGGTTGGAAGAGAGCTCCAAGCTCAGCCAGCCCAGCCTAGCACCCAGCCCTGGCCAAGCAACCAGCCCATGGCACTAAGTGCCCCAGCCAGGCTTGGCTTCAACACCTCCAGCCACGGCCACTCCACCACCTCCCTGGGCAGCCCATTCCAATGCCAATCACTCTTGTTCTGAAGAACTTCTTCCTAACATCCAGCCTGAATCTGCCCTGGCACAGCTTGAGGCTGTGTCCTCTTGTTCTGTTGCTGCTTGCCTGGCAGCAGAGCCCAACCCCACCTGGCTACAGCCTCCCTGCAGGGAGCTGCAGACAGCAATGAGCTCTGCCCTGAGCCTCCTCTTCTGCAGGCTGCACACCCCCAGCTCCCTCAGCCTCTCCTCACAGGGCTGTGCTCCAGGCCCCTCCCCAGCCTTGCTGCCCTTCTCTGGGCACCTTCCAGCACCTCAACATCTCTCTTGAATTGAGGAGCCCAGAACTGGACACAGCACTCAAGGTGTGGCCTGAGCAGTGCTGAGCACAGGGGCAGAAGAACCTCCCTTGTCCTGCTGCCCACACTGCTCCTGAGCCAGCCCAGGATGCCATTGACTCTGCTGCCCACCTGGGCACTGCTGGCTCATCTTCAGCTCCTCTCTCCCAGCACCCCTTGGTCTCTTTCTGCCTGGCTGATGGATGCTAACTAAAGAAGCAACAAAGCTTTTCTGGTATATTTTCCAGATCTACTGGTGTAGAGAACATTACTCATTGTGTCAAAGCAGGAAGCCATTCAGGCTCAGTAGGTGAGATCTATCCCATCAAATATCAAAGGAGATGAACATCCAAGTCTAAAGTTACTTCTGGAGTGGGTAAAGGCAAGAAATAGATTGATAGAATTGTCAGGGTTGGAAGGGACTTCAAGGAACATCTACTTCCAACCCCCTTGAAATGGGCAGGGACATCTCACACTAGAGCCTCATCCAGCCTGGCCTTAAAAACCTTCAGGGATGAGGCTTCCACCACCTCCCTGGGCAACCCCTGCCAGGCTCTCACTACCCTCATGCTGAAGAACTTCTTCCTAACATCCAATCTCAATCTACCCACTTCTAATTTTGCTCCATTCCCCCCAGTCCTATCACTACCTGACACCCTCAAAAGTCCCTCCCCAGCTTTCCTGTAGCCCCCTGTAGATGCTGGAAGGAAATAGGTTTAGGGACGAACAAATCTTCCACTCTTCAGATGAAACCCTCCTTGGAGCTTTCACTTCTCTTTGCAGCTAACAAAGAGAGCCTAAATGAAAGCACTCAACTGAAGCATCAGAGCTTTCTAGGACTGAAGTTTGGAGAGAGAAAACCCTTTTGTTTTAATGACAATTAGGAGATGCTGATAGGAGCTGATAGGTGACAGTGGAAGTCTAAGTGAGGGCAGCAGCTGAGAAGAGTTGATATATATTGTAGACTATGGACACCAGCTCCTGGGTCTGGAAGCACATAAACCTCTGGCTCCTACGTGCAGCCATTTCAGCATCTCTCTGGACAGTGCACTGGATGAAAACAGCAACTCTGGCTTGAAGGGCAGTAGCAGGAAAGATGTAGCAACTTTCCCTTTTGCTTTCCCTTTTTCTCTCTTTCATTTTACTTTACTACTTTATTATTTTTCTTTTCTTTTCCTTCTTTATTAGTTTTCTTTCTATTTTTTCTTTATTACTGTTTCCTTCCCTCTTTCCTTATTATTTTTTCTTTCCCCTTTATCTTCTTTAATATTTTTCTTCCTTCTTTTCCTTTTCTTCTTTATTGTTTTTCTTTCCTTTTTTCTTATTATTCCTTCTCTCCTTGTTCATTTTTCTTCTTTCTTACTTTTTCTTTCCTTTTTTTCTTGATTGATTTTTCTTACCTCTTTTCTTTATCTTCTTTATTATTTTTTCTTTGCTCTGTCTTCTTTAATATTTTTCTCTCCTCTTTTCTTCTTCTTTAGTACTTTTCTTTCCTCTTTTCCTTTTCTTCTTTATTGTTTTTCTTTCCTTTCCTTTTTCTTCTTTATTATTTTCCTCGTTCATTTTTCTTCTTTCTTACGTTTTCTTTCCTCTTTTTTTCCCCTTCTTTATTGTTTTTTCTTACCTCTTTTATTTATCTTCAATATTTTTTCTCTCCTCTTTTCTTTTTCTTCTTCAGTTTTTTCTTTACTTTTTTTTCCTTTTCTTCTTTATTTTTGTTCTTTCCTTCCCTTTTTCTTCTTTTTCTTTCTTTCCTCATTCATTTTTCTTCTTTCTTTTTTCTTTCCTCTTTTCTTTTTCTTCTTTATTGTGTTTCTTTACTCTTTCCTTTTTCTTCTTCATTATTTTTGCTTTCCTCTATTTTCTTCTTTAGTATTTTGTCTTTCCTCTTTTTTCTTCATTATTTTGCCTTTCCTCTTTCCTTTTTCTTCATTTTTTTCATTTTCTTTTTCTTCTTTACTATTTTTTCTTTCCTTTTCTTTTTCTTCTTTATTATTTTTCCTTCCTTCTCTTTTTCTTGTTACTTCTTCCCCCCCCCTTCTTTATTACCTTTTTCTTTCCTCTTTTATTCTTATTTTCTTTCCTCTTTATTATTATTTTTTATCTTTTTCCCTCTTTATTACTTTTTCCTTTCCTTTTTTCCTTATTATTGTTTTTCTCTTTTCTTTTTCCTCTTTGTTATTTTTTTCTTTCCTCTTTATTATTTTTCTCTTTTCTTTTTCTTCTTTGTTACTTTTTTCTTTCCTCTTTTTGTCATTATTTTTCTTTTCTTTTTCTTCTTTATTACTCTTTTCTTTCCTTTTTTTCTTTTTTTTTCTTTTTCCTTTTTATTTCTTTTTTCTTTCCTTTTTTCTTTATTATTCTTTTCTTTTTCTTCTTTATTACTTTTTTCTTTTCTTTTTCCCTTCTTTAATTTTTCCCTTTCCTTTTTCTTCTTTATTACTTTTTTCTTTTCTTTTTCCCTTCTTTAATTTTTCCCTTTCCTTTTTCTTCTTTATTACTTTTTTCTTTTCTTTTTTCCTTCTTTAATTTTTCCCTTTCCTTTTTCTTCTTTATTACTTTTTTCTTTTCTTTTTTCCTTCTTTAATTTTTCCCTTTCCTTTTTCTTCTTTATCACTTTTTCTTTTCCTCTTTTTTTTTCCTCCTTTTCCTCTTTTTTTTTTCCTTAATATATTTCTTTCTTTCCTCCTTTTTCCTCCCCCCCCCTCTCCCCACCCCCTTTCAGCAGAGCTGAAAGGAGCAGCAAATGCACATTCCTCTTAGCATTTCAGTGAATTCTGTGGGGGATGAATAGCAAGCTTGTACATAACCACACACATATGTATGTATAAATTTACAAGCTACAATATCCAGACATCGTTGAGGCTCTGCTAATAATTTTCTCAACCTTGCCCAGACTGTAGCTACATTTATGATCTGGAGATTTATTGATTTTAGTTATTTTATCCCTCCCATAATAGGAAACTACCCTCTGGACCATTGACCTATTCTTGTTATAAACATACTTGAGCTTGCTCTCATCATAACACTATCCCAGGCATCTAAGGTGTTGCTATGAGGTGGTGGTGTTACAGGGAAGGGTAACCATAACAGAGTTCTAAAGGAAATCATTTCACTCTGCCAAATGAGTTTTCTAACTGCATCCATTAGCTATTGGGGAAGATTTTGCCCAGTGCAGCAGGAGCTTGATCCATCAGGAGAGCTTGATCCATCAGGAGAGCTTGATCCATCAGGAGAGCTTCTACGTATTTTGGTAGCACAAACCATGCCTAACAACAAAGGCTGCAATTCAGAGCAACAGCACAAATGGTACCAAGCCTGAACTCTGTGCAAATGGCTGGTGCCAAAGAGAAGACTGTGTCTGAGAGGCTTTGCTGGGGCTCTACTCCTCTAAGACCCCCAATAGCTTCCACAAGCAAGGGAACGACGCCTGGGGAAGAGCAATCCCATGGATCAAGATGGCTTAGGTTGGAAGGGACCTCAAAGTTCAGCCAGTTCCAATCCTCTGCCATAGGCAGGGACACCTCCCACTAGAACAGGTCACTCAAGGCCTCATCCAAGCTGGTCCTGAACACTTCCAGGGAGGTTGTGGAGCACAGAAGCACAGAATGGGAGGTGCCAGTGACCCAGGTCACTGTGCCAGTGTCTCACCACCCTCACTGGGCAACCTGTGCCAGTTTCTCACCACCCTCACTGTAAAGAACTTCTACCTAAGTTAGGTTGGGAACTGAGCTGTTAGAGAGTGAAAGGGAAAAGAACCTGGGGGTCCAGGTAGGTGGAAGGTTGAGCGTGAACCATCAATGTGCTCTGGTGGCCAAGAAAGCTAATGGCATCCTGGGGTGGATTAGATGGGCTGTGGCTAGTAGGTCCAGAGAGGTTGTCCAGAGTTGTTCTCCTCCCCCTCTACTCTATCTTGCTGAGGCCACATCTGGAATATTGTGTCCAGTTCTGGGCCCTTCACTTTAAGAATGACCTCAAGGAACTGCTTGAAAGAGTCCAGCACAGAACTATGAAAGTGATGAGGGGAGTGGAAGATCTTCCTTAAGAGGAGAGCCTGAGGGAGCTG
>WAAF01011895.1:75861-127913 GCA_013400475.1 Tricholaema leucomelas
GGACGGAGAGAGGAGGGAAGGAAGGAAGGAGGGAAGGAAGGACGGAAGGAAGGAAGGAAGGACGGAAGGAAGGAAGGAAGGACGGAAGGAAGGAAGGAAGGACGGAAGGAAGGAAGGAAGGACGGAAGGAAGGAAGGAAGGACGGAAGGAAGGAAGGAAGGACGGAAGGAAGGAAGGAAGGACGGAAGGAAGGAAGGAAGGGGGGAGGGGGGGGGGGGAGGGGAAGGGAAGGGAAGGGAAGGGAAAGCATTAAAGGAAGAGAGCTTTTGGTTGATTTTCCTGCATTAACTAGAAGGAAAACCCCAAGCCCATCCTCATGCCACATGCTGTCAGAACAGAGAGCAACTGCATTCTAGAAAGAGAACTGCAGGACCAAACCATCTGAGCCTTTCTCTTGGCAGAGTACAGAGTAAGTGTTGAAGGCACCTAACGACCGCCAGGGAGCGAGGAAAAGTGCTCCCGCTGAAGAGGGATGGAAGGGCCTCCAGACTGACACTCGGCTAACTCCCAGCAGGGGCTGACCAAAGGTTAGTCAGCAAGGACATAAATGAGCCCATTCCCAGCTGCTTTTCACCATAGAGTTAAACTCGGTGTAGCAGCCACTGCTTCTCCCATGGCCATTTCTGAAGACCTCAGCAATGGTTCCAAAGATGTAAAGGTGAGTGCCAGGGGCTGGAGCCAGGCTCTGCTGGGTGATGCCCAGTGCCAGCACAAGGGGCACTGGGTGCAAGCTGAAGCAGAGGAAGTTCCATGGAAACATGAGGAGGATTTTTTTCCCTATGAGGGTGACAGAGCACTGGAAGAGGCTGCCCAGGGGGGCTGTGGAGTCTCCCTCTCTGGAGCTATCCCAGAGCTGCCTGGATGTGTTCCTGTGTGATCTGCTCTGGGTGCTGCTGCTGTGGCAGGGGGCTTGGACTGGATGAGCTTTGGAGGTCCCTTCCAGCCCCTGTCTTTCTGTGGTTCTGTGACAGCTCTGAAGGCATCCTGAGGCACCTCAGGCTGAGAAAATCAAACAGCTCAGCAGCAGCAGGCTCTCTCCAGCCCCCCAATCTTTTTTGGTTCCTTCTCCCCTCTATCTTCTCTTCTTTCCCATAGCTTAAGTCTCTCCAGACTAGCCAAGTTTCTGCAAGACAGAAGGAAAAATGGACAAGAGTCATGTCTGTCCTTGGAAACCGAGCTGTGCTTAAACCCCTTCAGCAAACACAGCCGAGGGGCTGTGTCCATGTCTGCCTTTCTGCTTGCGCTGCAGGATCCAAGCTGCAGCGCACTGAGCTCACTGCTGCTTGCAGCACAGTGTGTGTCCTGGAGTGTCCTGTACACCCCAAAGTCCCTCTCCCTCTGTGGTTGGAATGGGAGAGGAAAAGGCGCGAACAGACCTGTTCCCCCCTGCCCTGCAGGCGTGAAGGGCCGGGGGCGGGGGGGCAAGGGACCCTTCCGGCACCAGGGCTGCCCCCGGCAGGGCCCGCGCTGGGATCGGCTGGGGATTGGCTGTGCGCTTCCCGCCTAGGAAGTGGTAACTCAGCTCTGTGGCTGGGAAGGGCATAAACACTGGGGGGACTTCCCGCCTTGGGCTTACCGCCTTGGGGTGCTCCTGCCGTGGAGTTCCTTCCCGCCTTGGAGTTCTCCCCCGCCTGGATCGCTTCTGCGCACGGAGCCCCTGACGCTCCACAGACAAGCTCCGGAGGGACAGGGCTGTCTGCGCTCCGGACGGCCTCACCTTAAGCACCTCCTTTGTGCAGGTTTATAGCCCTTAACGACCCTGGGAGGCTTCTGACCGAGCCGCAGGGACGAGCCTTTGGAGCGCCCTTCCATTCAAGCCAGCCAGCCTGTGAGTAGCTTCGGCTCAGCCTATCTTGCTATTGGGGTCGCTGTATATATATTTAATAGCTCAAGCCCTTCCCAGCTTCTGACTTCCGAAATAGCCAAGTCTGCCTGTGGTGTCCGTGTAGATCTTCTCAGCCAACACCTGCTAATTCAAACTCAATTAACTTCTGTATCTAGTTTTGGGGGTGGCTTTCAGGAAAATAAAATACCTCTGTTTTATATAAATCCCTGGCTCAGCCACATTCATTCCCTGCCTCCATAACAGTGCACAACAGCAAGCTGAAAAGCAAGATGTGTGCTCACAGGCCTGACACCACCAAGCCCACACCACAGGAGCAAAGTCAATAAAGCCCCCCCAAAAAGAGATTTTTTTGTGAGGTCCCTTCGAGTATCTTTCAGCATCTTTCTTGGAAGGGTAAACGCTGAGGCTGCCTCTATATGCTCGGCAGCTTCGTTGAGCATCTCCCCTAGGAAGGGAGCCTGAGAGCCCTGGGGCTGTTGAGTCTGGAGAGGAGAAGGCTGAGAGGGGATCTGAGCAATGTGTGCGAAGAGCTGAGGGGTGGGTGTCAAGGGGAGGGGGCCAAGCTCTTCTGGGTGGTCAGAAGCAATAAAACAAGGACCAACAGCCACAAACTGGAACAGAGAAGGTTTCAGCTCAAGAGGAGGAGAAACTTCTTTGGAGTGAGGGTGGCAGAGCCCTGGAGCAGGCTGCCCAGAGAGGTTGTGGAGTCTCCTTCTCTGCAGAGACTTCCCAAACCCTTCTGGATGCATTCCTGTGTGGACTACCCTGGGTGATGCTTCTTTTGGCAGGGAGGTTGGACTGGATGAGCTCTGGAGGTCCCTTCCAACCTCTAAAGTTCTGTGATTCTGTGATGTTGGACACAGTCTGATTTCTGTTCAGACTCCACCTGCACTCAGAGCTGTGTTGTGTGAGTAGTTTATCTCTGGATGTAGGAGTAGGGGACAACTGGAGGTCCCTTCCAACCTCTAAGGTTGATTTTGTGTGGTCTCCTTCCACTTGTTTTCACTGAATCTCTAAGTTTGGTATAGAATCACAGAATCAACCAGGTTAGAAGAGACCTCCAAGATCATCCAGTCCAACTCAGCACATTCTGTGCTTCTGTGCTCCACAACCTGTGGAGGGGAGATTGAAACTGGCTGTTAGGAAGAAGTTGTTTGCAGTGAGGGTGGTGAGACACTGGCACAGGTTGCCGAGGGAGGTGTTCAGAACCAGGTTGAATGAGGCCTTGAGCAACCTGTTCTAGTGGGGGGTGCCCCTGCCTATGGCACAGGGGGGTTGGAACTGGCTGAGCTTTGAGCTCTCTTCCAACCTAAACCATTCTATGATTCTATGTGGCTGCCTGGTTTCTAGAGGATATATCCAGGCTGTATTGGCAATTCCTGACAAATCTTCACTGGTATAAACCAGCTCACATCCGCTCTGTCACTCCTGGGAGACAAGGTCTTGGGAGACACGGTCTTGATAGAAGACAAGGTTTTGGTAGACAAGATCTTGATAGACAAGGTCTTGGGAGACAAAGTCTTGGTAGACAAGGTTTTGGGAGACAAGATCTTGGGAGACAAGGTCTTGATACACAAGGTCTTGGGAGACAAGGTCTTGGTAGAAGCCATCCCGTGTTCTGTTGTGGTACTTAGGACTGTGGTTTAAGGTGACCCTTGTAGAGTAGGGTTATAGGTTGGACTTGGATATCCCAAGGAGCTTTGCCAACCTTCATGTTTCTGTGATTCTGTGTTTTGGTTACAGCTTGGAGGAGATGGTTTGGTTTGGTCCACAACCAAGACTCAGAGCAAGCTACTGGTTACACAGAGGCCCCGTAGTTAAAACAGGGTAGAACTAAAACTGAAGGAGCTATCACAGCAGACTACCCCAGCTGCATGGACCTGGCCCCTTTTAGTGCTTCCCAAGCCCTGGCTGAAGGATTAGGCAGTTGTTTTTACTGGCAAGGCTGAGCTCTGGTTGTAAGGGACCATTAGTGATGAATGAGGAAGAATGAAGACGGATGAGTTGCACTGCCAATACAGTGCTCATAACAGAGCTGTTAATAACCTTGCTGAATGGGATCACATTTCCCCTGCAACCACCTCTGCTGCCTCAGCATCCCAATCACTTCACAGAATCACAGAATGGTTTAGGTTGGAAGGGACCTCAAAGCTCAGCCAGTTTCAACACCCCTGTGCCATAGGCAGGGACACCTCCCACTAGAACAGGTTGCTCAAGGCCTCATCCAACCTAGTCCTGAACACCTCCAGGGAGGTTGTGGAGCACAGAAGCACAGAATGTGATCTTTGATCCCATTCTGTGCTTCTGTGCTCCACAGCCTCCCTGGGCAACCTGTGCCAGTGTCTCACCACCCTCACTGCAAGCTTCTTCCCAACAGCCAGTTTCAATCTCCCCTCTGCCACTTTAAACCCATTCCTCCTCCTCCTGTCATCACAAGACCTTGTCAATAGTCCCTCCCCAGCCCTCCTGTAGCCCCCTTCAGATCCTGGAAAGCCACTCCAAGGTCTCCTGGAAGCCTTCTCTTCTCCAGGCTGCAGATCCCCAACTCTCTGAGCCTGTCCCCATAGCAGAGCTGCTGCAGCCCTCTGAGCATCTTTGTTGGCCCACCTGTCTCTTTCCCTTGTGCTGGAGGCACAGGTGGCTGAGGTCAGTACCCTCACTTTGCTGAGGGCTGCAGTGCTTCTGCCTGTCCTGCTAATTACAGGTTGGATCCATCCCTTGAGCATCCAGGAACTGGCAGAGGAGTGATTGAAACTGGACGTTAGGAAGAAGTTGTTTGCAGTGAGGGTGGTGAGACACTGGCACAGGTTGCCCAGGGAGGTGTTCAGGACCAGGTTGGATGAGGTCTTGAGCAACCTCTTCTAGTGGGAGGTGTCCCTGCCTATGGCACAGGGGGGTTGGAACTGGCTGAGTTTTGAGGTCCCTTCCAACCTAAACCATTCTATGATTCCATGAACACCTGCTTCAGAAACAGTCTCTTGCTGCTGCAACAAGCAGCTTGCCAAGGCTTTATTCCCAGATCAAACTCACACCACTTCCAAGAGTTGGGTTCTTTGATCTGTTGCTTCGAGTGCAGCATCCCTCCAGCTCCCTAGGAAAGGCACAAACACAGGTAAAGTGATGCCCTCCTCCTTCTCTACCCACTTTGGCTCCTCTGTTTGACTGAGCTTCCCACACCATTCCTAGGATTGAGTTCCCACAAGTTTTTTTTAGTGCTGAGTTTGGATGAAGGCCTCTACTCTGCTTGCAGCTGTAACAACAGCAGCAATTTAGTGGTAACTTCTGTCAGGAGGATTATGAAAGCCACTGACAAATGTGGTCCTGTGTAGTGTGTCAGATCTGAGGCATAACTGAAAGGGCAAAACACTCTCAGTCCAAAAGGAGTTTAAATGGGGTGTATGAGGCACTACTCTTTGGTCTTTGTTGGTGTTGTCCCAGGAACCAGTCCTGGTTATCACAGGCTCACAGGATGGCAGGGGTTGGAAGGGACCCAAAGAGGTCATCGAGTCCAAGCACCCTGCCAGAGCAGGACCTTACAATGTAGCTCAGGTCACACAGGAACACATCCAGACAGGCCTGGAAAGGCTCCACAGAAGGAGACTCCACAACCTCTCTGGGCAGCCTGTGCCAGGGCTCTGGGACCCTTACAGTCAAGAAGTTCCCCCTTATGTTGAGCTGGAACCTCCTGTGCTGCAGCTTCCATCCATTGCTGCTTGTCCTATCCCAGGGAGCAGTGAGCAGAGCCTGTCCCCCCCTCCTGACCCCCAGCCCTCAGATAGTTATAAACACTGATTAGATCCCCTCTCAGTCTTCTCCAGACTAAGCAGCCCCAGATCCCTCAGCCTCTCCTCATCAGGCAGTGCTCCAGTCCCCTCAGCATAGAATCATAGAACCATAGAATCAGTCAGAGTTGGAAAGGACCACAAGGATCAGCCAGTTTCAAGCCCCCTGCCATGGGCAGGGACACCCTACCCTAGAGCAGGCTGCACACAGCCTCAGCCAGCCTGGCCCAGGGAGGTTGTTCAGCACAGAATCACAGACAGAGAAACCTATTGCAGTGCTTGGAAGAAGCCAAGTACAGGTCTTGCCCTACTCCATCATAACCACTATTGTGACCTTTCAGCATCTTAAGGGGGCCTACAAGAAAGCTGGGAGGGGATTTTTTAGGTTGTCAAGTAGTGATAGGACTGGAGGGAATGGAACAAAGCTGGAAATGGGGAGAGTCAGACTGGAGGTTAGGAAGAAGTTGTTCAACGTATGTGTGGTGAGAGCCTGGCAGGGGTTGCCCAGGGAGGTGGTGGAAGCCTTATCTCTGGGGGTGTTTAAGGCCAGGCTGGATGAGGCTCTGGACAGCCTGCTCTGGTGTGAGGTGTCCCTGGGCATGGCAGGGGAGGTTGGAACTGGATGATCCTTCAGGGACATTCTCCCCTTCAGAGGCCATTGCTTAGGATGTTCCCTTCATGGAGCTGCAGACAGCAATGAGCTCTGCCCTGAGCCTCCTCTTCTGCAGGCTGCACACCCCCAGCTCCCTCAGCCTCTCCTCACAGGGCTGTGCTCCAGGCCCCTCCCCAGCCTTGCTGCCCTTCTCTGGGCACCTTCCAGCATCTCAACATCTGTCTTAAACTGAGGGGCCCAGAAGAGGACAGAGGACTCAAGGTGTGACCTGAGCAGTGCCGAGAAGAGGGGCAGAAGGACTGCCTTGCTCCTGCTGGCCACACATTGTCATTTTCTCTAGGAAGCACATTCCTATCCCAACCCCAGCAAGCTGCTGCTAGCTCTGACACTTCCCCCCATGTACAATGGCTGCTTTTCATGAGTGCTGTCCAAGCTGCCTTTTGATAGCTACAGCCCTGCTTTGTGTACTCTGAATGCTTAAGTAAATACATTAACCTCAGATCTGTGACTCCACAAAGCCTCATTATAGTTCCTATTGCTTGGCTGAAACTTTACCCTGCGGCACTTAACATCTGAGCTTGAGGGTGTCAAAGTGTTAATCAGCTGGCATGATCACCATTAAACCAGGAGATGATTTTGCTATTCTTCGGTGAGATAGTAAAAGTGCACCTGATCTGTTGGCCCTTCAGCTTCAGCTCTCAGCACATGCAACCATACAAGGAGCTCCCTGTGAAAGTGATCTGGAGAGCTGGGGAGGCGGAAAAAAGTTACTCCTTCCCAGCTGTAGTCCAGAACAGAAGACAGCCCTGGGGAGAGGGACTTGGGGGTGCTGGTAGATGAGAAACTCAACATGAGCCAGCAGTGTGCCCTTGCAGCCCAGAAAGCCAAGCAGAGCCTGGGCTGCAGCAGAAGTGTGGCCAGCAGGGTCAGGGAGGTGATTCTCCCCCTCTGCTCCACACTGCTGAGACCCCACCTGGAGTCCTGCATCCAGTTCTGGAGCCCCTGGGACAAGAGGGATGTGGAGATGCTGGAGTGTGTCCACAGCAGGGCCAGGAGGATGCTCAGAGGGCTGCAGCAGCTCTGCTGTGAGCACAGACTGAAAGAATTGGGGCTGTGCAGGCTGGAGAAGAGGAGGCTCCCAGGTGACCTTGTGGCCTTGCAGGATCTGAAGGGGGCTACAGAAAAGCTGGGGAGGGACTTTTTAGGCTGTCAGGGAGTGACAGGACTGGGGGGAATGGAGCAAAGCTGGAGGTGGGGAGAGTCAGGCTGGAGGTGAGGAGGAAGTTGTTGAGCATGAGAGTGGTGAGAGGCTGGAATGGGTTGCCCAGGGAGGTGTTTCAGGCCAGGCTGGCTGAGGCTGTGTGCAGCCTGCTCTAGGGTAGGGTGTCCCTGGGCATGGCAGGGGGGTTGGAACTGGCTGATCCTTGTGGTCCCTTCCAAGCCTGCCTGATTCTCTGATGCTAAGACATCAATGAGTTAACCACAGGAGGCTCCTGAAGGCCGACATCTCAAGTTTAGATTTCAGACAAGTTGGGGTTGTTGTTTCTTTGCTCATGCCCACCTCAGGAAATGAACATTGCATTCAGAAATTGTTTTCCTTCTCCAGCAGATGAACCTTAACATTTTCATTCAGCCCTGGAGGATTTGATTTCTTTAACACTTTGCCACATTAGGATATGTTTTCCATCTGAATCCCATGATCTGCAGTATCTGAAGGGGGGGGGAGAAGTTGGCTGAGTGGCATTCCCTAACAAGCCATAAAAGTTTATGATGCACGGAGCATGATAATGGGCAGGACACGGACTGAAGGCTTCCTTACGGCTAGGAGTCGATAAGATATGGCATGTGCAGCCATTGTAACCTTGCCATCAACCTAAGGGGTGCTGCTTTGAAGCTGCCTTTATTTTATTGTCTCCATAATGGATTTTACAGTGCCAGGAATGGGGCTGACTGCACCAGAAAGATGAGGGGGGGAAACTCTGTTTGTTGTCCCTGGTGCATTGATTTCCCACTGAAATCCTGCGCCCTGAGTTTCTCCTCCTTTTCTTTCTCCAGCCTCCCTCTTGCCATGAGCTGTTGACAGATGATTTGCTGAAAGCTGAAGCTGCTGGACACCAATATTTTCCTCCCCCCACCCCCTTCCAAAACAAATGTGGCATTATTTTTGCATGGGGGCTTTTTACAAGGTTAATTAAACCATAATGGGGGGGAAAGAAAAATCATTCAGGGACAATGTCCTTGCCCAGTTTCCAGATATTATAAACCTCACACCTGTTTTTTCTTAGCTTTTTGGGGGGGGGTGTGTGTGTGCTGCATCAGCCTATAAATTCTCCTCTATTTCCCAGCCTAGTTTCTTATGAAATAAAACTTTCTCCTTGCCCCCCTCCTCCACCCACTTCAACTGTTTTCAATCCTTGCAGTCCAGCCTGAAGTTGTCAATCAAGGCACAGCTTATCAGTCTGAGCTTCGCCTTTTCAAGCTCCCCACTCGGTGACTTCGGAGACCTGTCAACACCCAGTTGATTTTAGCCTTAACAATAAAGTCACACTCCATCTCCCACCTAGTAGCCTTAGATTAAATTCTGATGTCACAGACGTCATATTTACACAGTTCAAACTCATAACAAAAGCAAGCCACAGGCAATAGGATGTAATAACCATGCAACAGAGCCATTTCCTCTCCCTCTTTTTTTTTCCTCTCGCCCTCCGTTTGCTGGAGTTTATTGGATGTGAATGTTTGGAAAATGAAAATCGTCTGGCAGGAAAAGTGCAGGCCCAGGCGTGAGGTTTAGAAGACTCCAGCTCAAAAGAATAGAGAGAGCTGTAAATGCTTGGCCACCTCTGCTATTGTAAAACAGAGGGGGGAAAAAAAAACCCAAACCCTTTCAATATTCCTTTTCATTTCCACGAGAGGAGCGGAGGGGAAGCCTGCAATTATGGGCTGCAGCAGCTGAGCTTTTAATATCTTTAATTCTGCTCATATTAAAGGAAAACAATTAACTCGGAGTCAGAAAGCCTTAAACACCAAAAGTTTTACAGTTCTCATTTGGAAGCACAGAGGGGCCTGCCTCAAAGAGCAAGGCAAGGGCGACTCCAACCGCGGGCTCTGCTTGCAAGGCAAAGCCACCACGGGGCTCTAAACAATCAATTAAGGCCAGTTGCACAATTATGCTTTTTCTTGCCTTTTTTCAGCCTTGCAAAGTAACCCTGTTAAAAGCAAGAAAACCAAACCTGCTGCGTGCTTTGCTCTGCCTCCCTCTTTATCTCTCTCCCACACACATGCAGAGAGCACTCTTTAGCTGCGGTCTTAGCAAGCAGCTGTGTTGTAGCTCAGCGTGGAGGCTGAGCCTTACCCAGTTGTTATGGCTTTAGCTGAGCATACAGCCTGAGCTTTAACCACCTTAACCAGTTGTTGTGGCTTTAACTGAGCATACAGACTGAGACTTAACCAGTTATGGCTTTGAGCATACAGATGAGCCTTAACCAGTTGTTATGGCTTTAACTGAGCATACAGACTGGGTCTTAACCAGTTATGGTTTTAACTGAGCACTGGATGTTAGGAAGTTGTTTGCAGTGAGGGTGGTGAGACACTGGCACAGGTTGCCCAGGGAGGTTGTGGGTTGATCCCATTCTGTGCTTCTGTGCTCCACAACCTCCCAGGAGGTGTTCAAGGCCAGGTCGGATGAGGCCTTGAGCAACCTCTTCTAGTGGGAGGTGTCCCTGCCTATGGCAGGGGGCTGGAGCTGGCTGAGTTTGAGCTCCCTTCCAACCTAAACCATTCCATGATTCTATAACAGCAGCAGCAGAGGAGGAAAATCACCCAAGGACAAGCTACTGGTCAGCAGCTCAGCACTCACCCTGGGCCTCGTGTGCCTCTAGGCTGATGAATCCAGTGGATCACATTCTGTCTGCCTGCCAACTGACCTCCAGCACCAGAGTCTGGCCATTTCTGCAGGAGGAAGAACTCTCAGGGTCCAGCTAACCTGTGGAGCTCTAACACGTAACACATGTAGCCACGCGTGTAGCCAGGAGGTGTTCATGGTGCTTGCTGGAGTGATGACTGCCTCAGCTTGCACCACATTTTTTGTGCCACTGCTGCATTTTTCTCCCACACACCAATAGCCTCTTTGGCCACAGAGCATGAGTGGGGTTTCTTTTTTCCTTCCTGTGTAGCCAAACAACCAGTCCCATGCCAGCATCAACCCAACTGGGGACCTCCCAGTACCACAGGAGAGCTCAGGCAGCCACAGAGCCCAGCCTGACATTCACAGAACCTGACCTCTCCCTGAGCTTTTGCACCATGTGTTGAAGTCAGGAAGAATTATAGATGCTCAGGAACCTTGGAAATCAAGCCAAGAGATGTTCCATTAGGGAGGAGAGGTCGCAGAGGGACAGAGAACTGCTGGAGAGAGTCCGGCACAGAGCCACAAAGGGATGCTGAAGGGAATGGAACAGCTCTGTTAGGAGGAGAGCCTGAGGGAGCTGGGGCTGTGCTGCTTGGAAAAAAGGAGATTGAGGCGGGGGGGACCTCATGGATGGTTCTAAAGATGTAAAGGTGAGTGCCAGGAGGCTGGAGCCAGGCTCAGCTGGGTGATGCCCAGTGCCAGGACATGGGGTAATGGGTGGAAGTTGAGGCATAAGAGGTTCCATGTGAACCTGAGGAAGAATTCTTTCACTGTGAGGGTGACAGAAGCCTGGAAGAGGCTGCCCAGGGTGGTTGTGGAGTCTCCCTCTCTGGAGATATTCCAAACCCACCTGGATGTGTTCCTGTGTGATCTGCTCTGGGTGATGCTGCTCTGGCAGGGGGCTGGACCAGATGATCCATAGGCAGGGACACCTCTCACTAGAACATCGAAATGCTCCTAATGCCTGTGGTGTGGGGAGGCTTCAACTGGAGCATTGTGTGCAGCTCTGAGCACCTCACTGCAAGAGAGAGGTTGAGGGGCTGGAGTGGGGCCAGAGGACAACGATGAGACTGGGGAGGGGGCTGGAGGGGAGCACTGAGACAGGTCCCCTGTGTCTGCAGTGTAATCCTGCTAAGCCATCTTGAGCTTAGGCTCTACAGGGACCTGTAACAGAGCTGTGAATGGGGAGCAGAGAGGAGCTGTGGGGTGACTGGTAAAGGGACTGGAGGGGAAGGCTGCTGAGGAGAGGCTGAGGGAGCTGGGCTGGGTTAGCCTGCAGGAGAGGAGGCTCAGTGGGACCTTATCACACTCTGCAGCTACCTGGAGGGAAGTTTAGACAGGTGGGGGTCAGGCTCTGCTTCCAGGCAACTCCTGCCAAGAGGAGAGGGCATGGCCTGAAGCAGTGCCAGAGGAGGGTTAGGTTGGATGTTAGGAAGCACTTCCTGATGGGAAGGGGAATTATACACTGGGATGGACTGCCCAGGGAGGTGGTGGAGTTGCACACCCTGAAGGTCTTTGAAAGAAGCCTGGATCTGGCACTTTGGTGCCATGGTTTAGTTAAACAGAAGGTGCTAGGTGATAGGTTGTTCTGGATGATCTCAGAGGTCTTTTCCAACCTGGTTAATTCTGTGATTCTGTGATGGAGTTGCTGTCCCTGGAAGCACTTAAGGCAAGCTTGTCTGTGGCACTCAGTGCCATGGTCTGGTGGCTGTGGTGGTGTTAGGTCATAGGCTGGGCTGGATGATCTCAGAGCTCCATTCCAGCCTCAGTCATTCTGCGATGAGACAGACTGCTAATTATCCTCCACTAGACAGAGCTTTTCATGGGTTAAACACTCCAGAGGACAAGCCAAACATGTCTATGCAGTTCTCCATCTGCTTCTCTGGGTCATCACTTCCAAGATTTCAGCCAAACTGTGTTTTCTTTCTGCATCAAACCATCAAAGGAGGCCAAAACACAGTCAGGGAAGCCATCAGGCACCTCAAGCCTTGGCCCCACCTGCTAACTATTTAATTTGGGGGAAGAAAACAAAAAGTGAGATAAATTTAGCCTGAACTTAGGCTGATTTATTGTGTTTGGCCAAAAGTGATTGTTCCGGAGGATTATAGCTCTCAAACCAGACAAAGTTGAAGTGGTTTCCTCTGAATGAAACTAAAGCTTAAATCAAAGCTGGAGAGACATTACTGAAATAAAAGCTGTTGGAGGTTTTGTACTTTGGGGAGGTTTTTGGTTGGGTTTGTTTGGTTGGGTTTTTTTTTTCTTTACAGGGACAAAAGTTACTTTGGTTTGGTTCTTTTTCAATCTTGTGCCAAACCCCAGGAAATTCTTTGCTGCATGGCTTAGGTTTGCCTGCACATCTGTAACTGGAAAATCAGGATGGTTTTTGGTGCAAGGCTCTTCATAGGATCATGGAATCAGGCAAGTTTGGAAAGGACCACAAGGATCAGCCAGTTCCAACCCCCCTGCCATGCCCAGGGACACCTCACACTAGATCAGGCTGCCCACAGCCTCAGCCAGCCTGGCCTGAAACACCTCCAGGGATGAGGCTGCCACCACCTCCCTGGGCAACCCCTGCCAGGCTCTCACCACCCTCATGCTGAAGAACTTGCTAACATCCAGGCTGAATCTATCTTTTCCTGCTCTTTATTGTCTTATCCTCAGCAGAATTCACACAATCCTCAGTCTTCTCAAGGTAGATTTCTTCATGACAAATAGATTCACACACAGAGAATCACACAAAATTAACCAGGTTGGAAAAGACCTCCAGGATCATCGAGTCCAACCTATCACCCAACAGCTTCTAATTAACTGACCCATGGCACCAAGTGGCTCATGAAGCCTCCTCTTAAACACCTCCAGGGACAGGGACTCCACCACCTCCCTGGGCAGCCCATTCCAATGCCAATCACTCTCTCTGCCAACAACTTCCTCCTAGTGGGAAGCCTACAACTCTGGAAAACTGTAGTGTGCATTGCAAAATTCATATCTCTTCCTTACATCATCATCATCGCTTGGGATCACCCAGTGGAGTGGTTCTGTTCATAGAGAATACTTCTAGAGAATGTAGGCTGTAAGCAGTTTTTGACTGTTTTGTTGATACAACTACACAGATTTAGTTTTCATCTGGTGATAGGATGTTAGAATCATAGAAGGACAGAGTCATAGAATCAGCCTGCTCAGTCTGGAGAGGAGAAGGGGGTTAATGTCTTCTGCCAGGCACCCCGCAACAGAAGAAGGGGACACAGCCTCAAGCTGTGGCAGGGCAGGTTCAGGCTGGATGTTAGGAGGAAGTTGTTGGCAGAGAGAGTGATTGGCATTGGAATGGGCTGCCCAGGGAGGTGGTGGAGTCGCCGTGCCTGGAGGTGTTGAAGCAAAGCCTGACTGGGGCACTTAGTGCCATGGTCTGGTTGATTGGCCAGGGCTGGGTGCTAGGTTGGGCTGGATGAGCTTGGAGCTCTCTTCCAATCTGGCTGATTCTCTGATTCTAATGTGACTTTATTGTGGCCTTCCACAATAAAGTATCTGAAGTGGGCTACAAGAAAGCTGGGGAGGCGCTTTTGAGGCTGTCAAGTAGTGATAGGACTGGGGGGAATGGAACAAAGCTGGAAATGGGGAGATTCAGGCTGGATGTTAGGAGGAAGTTCTTCAGCATGAGGATGGTGAGAGCCTGGAAGGGGTTGCCCAGGGAGGTGGTTGAGGCTCCATCCCTGGAGGTGTTTAAGTCCAGGCTGGATGAGGCTGAGGGCAGCCTGCTCTAGTGTGAGGTGTCCCTGGGCATGGCAGGGGAGTTGCAACTGGATGAGCTTTGAGATCCTTTCCAACCTAAACCATTCTATGATTCACCCTAAACATTTGCAGTGCCACAGTGCAGAAAGGCAGAGTGAAGCCATTCAGCACTGTGCCACAAGCACCTCTGCTACCATGTCCCCCCCTGCCGGGGCAGGAGAAAGAGCCTTGCTGTAATTAAGCTGCCCAAGCACGTTCATTAAAACCAACCCTCTGACTGAGCACACAACACAATCCACTCCCCTCCGACCGCAGGAAATCTCGGGGCTAATTCTCCTGCCCTTTCACCTCTCACACATTGGAGCTTTCTGCTTTCTTCCTCCCATCCATCTGCTTTAATCATTAGGCACAGCCTTGTGCAACAGCTCCGGCAAGCGAAGTCGGCTGTCAGCAGAGCATACTTCAACTCTGACTCTTAGTTTCCACTCAATCAGCTCGATGCCCACAGGTCTCATTAGGCACAGAGGAGGGCAGTGCTGCAGGTCCCAAAGAGCTCTAGGGAGAAATGTGCTTTTCCAGATGAAATTGTTGTCCCTATGCTCCTCAGAGCAGCTTTAGCCTGAGTTTTCCACCAGCTTGGAACTGGAAATGCAACCGGCAGAGAAAACAATCACTGCACGAGCAGCAAGCTGGGGGTGGGTGTGAGGATGCTGGGTTTGGAGTGGAGGCATTTGGGGGTCAAAATAGTCTATTGTTAGGAAGGAAAAAAGAAGTGCAGTTCCTGGGAGTGGCCTGTTAGGGGGGGGATATCTGCTGAGGAGAGAGTGAAGGAGCTGGGGATGGATAGTGTGGAACAGAGGAGGCTGAGGGCAGAGCTCATTGCTGTCTGCAGCTACCTGAAGGGACATAGTGGAGAGGCTGCTGCTGGGCTCTGCTCACAGGGAACTGGAGACAGAACAAGGGGGAATGGCCTCAAGCTGAGCCTGGGGAGGTTTGGATTGGACATTAGGAAGAAGTTTTTCACAGAGAGAGTGGTCAGGGACTGGAATGAGCTGCCCAGGGAGGTGGTGGAGCCACTCACCCTGGATGTGTTTAAGGCTGGTTTGGATGTAGTGCTTAACGCTATGGTTTAAGGTGAATCTCGTAGAGAAGGGTTCTAGGTTGGACTTGGTGATCCTGAGGGGCTTTGCCAACCTGCATGGTACTGTGATTCTATGACAGAGAGGACTAAGCACAAGACCTGGAGAGGGCAGAAAAATGACATTATAGAGCCACCAACAGTACTGTAACCTACCCTTTGCCTTGGACCTGTGCTTAGCCTTCTGCAATCTGTTAAACTTAGAATCATAGAATGGTTTAGACTGGAAGGGACCTCAAATCTCAGCCAGTTCCACTTCCCTGCCATAGGCAGAAACACCTCCCACTAGAACAGGTCACTCAAAGCCTCATCCAACCTGGTCCTGAACACCTCCAGGGAGGTTGTGGAGCACAGAGGCACAGAATGGGTTCTAAGATCATTAAGTGCTTCTGTGCTCCACAACCTCCCTGGGCAACCTGTGCCAGTGTCTCACCACCCTCACTGCAAACAGCTTCTTCCTAACAGCCACTTTCAATCTCCTCACTGACACTTTAAACCCATTCCTCCTTGTCCTGCCTTGACAAGGCCTTATTTATCAATAGTCCCTCCCCAGCCCTCCTGCAGCCCCCTTCAGATCCTGCAAGGCCACTCCAAGGTCTCCTGGAAGCCTTCTCTTCTGCAGGCTGCAGAGCCCCAACTCTCTCAGCCTGTGCTCAGAGCAGAGCTGCTGCAGCCCTCTCAGCATCTTGGTGGCCTCCTCTGGGCTGGCTCCAGCAGTCCCACGTCCTTGTGCTGGGATGCTTATAAGGTGCTTACAACACCTATGCAGAACTGGTTTGTAACACGCCATGCAGTGAAGTTATAGAGGCCACAAAGAATCATACAGCCCTGTAGGGGCTAGGGACTAGCTGAGGTTACCAGTCCTGGTGGATGCAGTGTAGGGTATCACTGAGCCATGATTTCTAGAGTCTGGGCAGGTGGGTGAAGCTCTGTGTCCCTTGCACTAGCATTCTGTCACTTCATGCCTGCTGCCAACCACAAGCAGAAACAAGTTCCTGGGGTGTGAGTGATCTTTAGCTCTTTACAGTGACAAGGACATGTTTGTGTTCTCCAGAGAGCTTAATAACTCATAGAACAGGGGACACCTAATAGCAGCCTGCCAGTACCTGAAGGAGGCCTTACAAAAGGGATAGAGAGAGGCTTTATACAAAAGCCTGTAGAGATAGGACAAGGGCAGTGGCTTCAAACTAGAGCAGAGCAGATTGAGATTGGATGTTAGGAACAGGTTCTGCACCAGGAGGCTGCTGGAGCACTGCAACAACATGCCCAGGGAGGTTATTGTGCCCTCAGACCTGGAGATGCTCAGAGTGAGGCTAGAGAGGGCTGTGGGCAACCTGCTCTAGTTGAGGATGTCCCTGCTGAGTGCAGAGGGGGTTGGACTGGATGAGCTTTGGAGGTCACTTCCAACCCAGACCATCCTATGATTTTGTGGTTCTATGGTTTTATGATTCTGTGATTTTATGGTTCTTTGGTTCTGTGTTTTTTACGGTTCTTTTGTTCTTATGGTTCTGTGATTTTATGGTTCTGTGGTTCTTATGGTTCTATAGTTCTATGATTTTTTATGGTTCTTTGGTTCTATGATTCTGTAATTCTATGATTTTATGATTCTTTGGGTTTATGTTTCTTCAGTTTTATGGTTCTATGATTTTATGGTTCTGTGGTTCTATGATTTTATGATTCTTTGGGTTTATGTTTCTTCAGTTTTATGGTTCTATGATTTTATGGTTCTGTGGTTCTATGATTTTATGATTCTTTGGGTTTATGTTTCTTCAGTTTTATGGTTCTATGATTCTGTGGTTCTGTGGTTCTGTGGTTCTTCAGTTTCTCAGTTCTATGATGTTATGATTCTTTGGGTTTATGGTCCTATGATTTTATGAGTCTTTGGGTTTATGATTCTTTAGTGTTATGGTTCTATGATTCTGTGGTTCTATGGTTCTGTGGATCTATGATTTTATGTTTCTGTGGTTTTATGGTTCTGTTACACCTTGCCAAGCACTGAATTTGAACATTACAGCTCCAGAGCAGAACACTACAAAGCAAACAAACGAGCAGTGCAAACCCATGCTCCCATCACAGGATTGCCAGATTATCACCTGGCATTCTCAAAGAGTGGTTTTTAATCTCCAGCATGCTTTACTTATTAGCTGGCAGAAGGGTGAGAAGTCTACAGAGGAAATTACCCTGAGTTTCAGAAAATAAGGTATGCTCCCCTCGGGCCAGCAGCAGGTTCAGGTTCCCCTGGTTCCACACTCTATAAATGGGGGTAGTTAATGAAGTAAGTTGGAATATTTCAACAAAGCTGAATCACTAAGCCTTAATATAAGAGTAATTAAAGTTATGTCATCGCCTTTGGTCTGAAATGACATTCTAGAGGGTCAGGTTCAGTAGTGTATTTTGGACAGAAGTTTCAAGTCCAAAAAAAAACC
This sequence comes from Tricholaema leucomelas, assembly GCA_013400475.1. Taxonomy (NCBI): domain Eukaryota; kingdom Metazoa; phylum Chordata; class Aves; order Piciformes; family Lybiidae; genus Tricholaema lacrymosa; species Tricholaema leucomelas. The sequence goes on from WAAF01011895.1 coordinate 93,297, forward strand.
CCAACCCTATAGTGAGGATGGTGCTAGAAAGGCAGCATCAGAGCCTGCAGCTACACTCAGACCGCCTGACGCAGGGCTCCAGGCTCCCGCTCTGCACCTCCCTCCCTCCCTCCAGAGTGTCTTGGACCAGCCTCCCTAGCCAAGGCAGCCTTGCACACATCTGCTGAAACAGATCTGGCTGCTCTGTGCCTTTCCACTCCTCCTGACGTGGCCACATGTTTGAATGCACCCATGCAGAGTGCACAGGAGAACATCTCACTTTGGGCTTTCGCGGCACAAAGCTTCATGGACTCAGAGAATGGTTTAGGTTGGAAGGGACCTCAAAGCTCAGCCACTTCCAGCCCCCTGTCATAGGCAGGGACACCTTCTGCTAGAACAGGTCACTCAAGGACTCATCCAACCTGGTCCTGAACACCTCCAGGGAGGTTGTGGAGCACAGAAGCACAGAATGGGATCTTTGAAGTGGGGGGCCCAGAGCTGGACACAGTACTCCCGATGTGGCCTCAGCAGGGCAGAGCAGAGGGGCAGAAGAACCTCTCTCAACCTACCAGCCCCAAATTCACCTGCAGAAGCATACAGAACACTTTGTTGGAGCACTGAATGGTCTGTTTGTGTGTTTACCAACTGCAACTCTGCCAAAGCCAAAAGGTGTTCCAAGAAGAGCAGCAGCAGCAGCAGCAGCCGCCCTAGGCAGGCTGTGGGAATTCAATAATGGCATCTTATAAAAGTGCACCAATTGAGGCACTAAGTGTGCAATAAGTCAGGCTGGAAATGACTGCCTTACATCAAGTGCCTCTCATAAAAGTCAAATTTGTGCTTAGAAAAGCTTAAAGCCCATCTGCAGGGAAACTTTATCACTCTAATGGGAGCCATGAGAGAGCAGCATGTTAGTAAATACATGTGTAAGCAGGGCAGTACAAAGGGGAAAGTAGCAACATGCTAATTATCTCCCCCCCCATCCCACCCCCTGGTATTTTTGCTTGTCACTGTGGACACAAACACATGCACCTTCCTGACAGCTGCTCTCTTCCACCAGGAATAAACCAGCAGGGAACTGGCAAGGAGAAAAGGAGACAGAGAGAGGCTTTTCCTCCATAAAAATTCTGTATGTGTCCATCCAGAGACAGCAGTGAGAACTTTGATGTTCCTGGGGACCGACTCAGAGGCAACGCTTTTAAAGGAGAGATATGGGCTGGGAAAGAAAGCTGCCTGGGGGCAGTGAGCTGATCTGTAAGGAGAGGCTTCTGTGGGACAGCCACAGGGTTTCACTCAGCTTGGAAGTGCTGCAAATGTTGGGAGGATGCACATGGAAGGTTCTCCTCTGCCCTGGTGAGACCACACTTGCAGCCAACCAATGGATGGCACAGACTTCACCACTGCTGTCTGCAGCTACCTGGAGGGAGGCTGCAGGCAGGTGGGGTTGGGATCTTCTGCCAGGCAATCAGCAACAGAACAAGGGGACACAGTCTCAAGCTGTGCCAGGGGAGGTCTAGTCTGGATGTTAGGAAGAAGTTCTTGCCAGTGAGAATGATTGGCATTGAAATGGGCTGCTCAGAGAGGTGGTGGAGTCGCCGTGCCTGGAGGTGTTCAAGCAAAGCCTGGGTAAGGCACTCAGTGCCAGGGTCTGGTTGACTGGACAGGGCTGGGTGCTAGGTTGGACTGGATGAGCTTGGAGGTCTCTTCCAACCTGCTGATTCTATGATTATTTTATTTTTACAACCAGTGAGCTAATTTCCATCATTACAATATCCCAATTAGACTCAAACCAGTACACCTTGTGGCCAGAGAGCCAATGGTAGCCTGGGGGGCATCAAAAATGTATCCAGCAGGGCAGGGAGGTTCTGCTCCTCTGCTCTGCCCTAGGGAGACCACACCTGGAGCACTGTGTCCAATCTTGGGCTCCCTAGTTCAGGGGAGGCAGGGACCTGCTGGAGGGAGTCCAGCAGAGAGCCAGGAGCATGAGTGGGGGACTTGAGCATCTCCCCTGCAAAGAGAGCCTGAGAGCCCTGGGGCTGTTGAGTCTGGAGCAGAGAAGGCTGAGAGGGGATCTGAGCAATGTGTGCAAAGAGCTGAGGGGTGGGTGTCAAGGGGAGGGGGCCAAGCTCTTTTGGGTGCTGCACAGCAAGAGCCAAGCAGCAATGGATGCAAACTGGAACAGAATGGTTCTCTTTTGCCTATGCAATGATCACAGAATGGTTCTCTTTTGCCTATGCAATGAACACAGAATGGCTCTCTTTTGCCTATGCAATGAACACAGAATGGCTCTCTTTTGCCTATGCAATGAACACAGAATAGCTCTCTTTTGCCTATCCAGTAATAGGTTCCACAAGTATGTAACCAAGAGGTATTTTTTTCCCCTAGAGTGTTCCAATATGCTCTGCTCCTAAACTGGAATACTTCCTGATCTACAAGAAAACTGAGGAGGGACTTTTTAAGGTGTCAGGTAGGACTGGGGGCACTGGATCCAAGCTAGGGGAGGGAAGATTGAGATTAGACATTAGAATGAAGTTTGTCAGCATGAGGGTGGTGAGAGCCTGGCACAGGTTGCCCAGGGAGGTGGTGGAAGCTTCATCCCTGAATGTTTTTAAGGCCAGGCTGGATGAGGCTGTGGGCAACCTGCTCGAGGGTGAGGTGGCCTTGTCTAGCAGGGGGGCTGGAACTGGATGACTCTTGAGGCCTTCTTCCAACCCTGAAAATCCTATGATTCTGTGAGTATTATCAAAACAATCATTTCACTGCCAGAGAATGTGCTGTAGTGGGAAGTGTCCCTGCCTATGGCAGAGGGGTTGGAACTGGATGATCCTTGAGGTGCCTTCCAAGCCTGACAATGATTCTGTGGTTCTGTATTTCTTATTCTGAGGGACACAAAGTGAGATCTTTCTGTGGGCTAGGAGAGAGATGAGCATGTGCAGGAAGTCACAGTGCAACCTCTTGGGGACACAGGGAGATGTTAACACCCCATCCCCCCCCACCCCCTCACATTTCTGCTTGCAGCCCTATCTGGGAAGCAATTTCCCACTACCATAAGAAGATATATGGACAGCCTGACCTAGTATTTTGTAGCAACTCACTGCAGCTGAGTATTTCCTGTACTGCCCTGGATCCAATATCCTAGAACCTAATAAATCAGTTAAGATTTCAGGTAACTAAAATATTAAAAGATGCCTTCAAGGTTTGACATTTTTTTCCACACTCATGCTCCAGCTTAGCAAACAAAGGGAATGGGAAACATGGGGGGGGAAATCCCCTTCCTTTATTAAGATCTTCTCTTTTTTTCCTCTTGAAAGCCATCCAACCAAGCAAGAGGAAGCCATGACCTTAGAAAGTGCTTTTCTCTCCAGCAGAGTACTCAGAGACAATGTGTGTGGCACATTTAAGTGAGACATAATCCCCCAGTTCTTCCCCTCAATCTCTAAGGAATAAAGACACAATCTCTGGTGATGCTAAGAACTCTGTGTGTGTGTCCCAGAAACGAGATTTCACCTCATAGAATGGTTTAGGTTGGAAGGGACCTCAAAGCTCAGCCAGTTCCAACCCCCTGCCATAGGCAGGGACATCTCCCACTAGAACAGGTCACAGAAGGACTCACCCAACCTGGTCCTGAACTCTTTCAGGGAGGTTGTGGAGCACAGAAGCACAGAATGGGATCAGAGATCACATTCTGTGCTCCACAACCTCCCTGGAGGTGTTCAAGACCAGGCTGGATGAGGCTTTGAGCTACCTGTTCTAGTGGGAGGTGTCCCTGCCTATGGCAGGGGGTTGGAACTGGCTGAGCTTTGAGCTCCCTTCCAGTCTAAACCATTCTGTGATTCTATTCTGTAAGAAGTGTTCTAAATGCCCCCAAATGCTGTGTCCTTGGGCCAGGTTTTCTCACTGTGCCAAGAGAAGGATATGCTGAATGCGAACTTCAGCAACAAAACTTAGTCCAGGAGCGAAAAAATGAGAGAATCAGTCAGGGTTGGACGGGACCACAAGGATCATCCAGTTCCAACCCCCTGTTCTGAGCAGGGACACCCTACCCTGGATCAGGCTGGCCAGAGCCTCATCCAGCCTGTCCTTAAAATGTCTCCAAGAGTTTGAGAGTTGAGGGAAATGAGACTTTTTTTGCTCCTTAACTACTTTTCACTGTTAGGATTCTCACACAGCAGTTCAGCCAAACCTAGCACAGGGACAAAGGCTTTGGGTGTAGGCAATAAAATGAAATAAAAGCATTTCTGTGCTTATCTCACACTGTCAGCTCCTAGGGGATGCTCTCGTGCCAGTGAGGATGGGAACAGACATAACTTAAGCTGTAACTACAGCTGATTAAATAATAGCCAGAGGTTTTCTGTCATGTTCTCAAATTAATACTTTTGCCATCTTCAGCAGGAGGAAATTATTTGGCCAGCATAGGTTTTTTTGTGCTATTAAAACAAACAACTTTGATAAGCAGAGCCTTTGCCTGGAGTGGTTGCCTGGCTCTGTCTTCGTATTCTCCCCCTTTAATCACTTCCTTAAAATCCCCCTTTCCTAAGTGCTTGAGGCCTTCTTTTCACAGCCTCACACAGAGTGTCAGGGGCTGGAAGGGACCTCCTGAGCTCATCCAGTCCAAGCCCCCTGCCACAGCAGCAGCACCCAGAGCAGAGCACACAGGAACACATCCAGGCAGCTCTGGAATAGCTCCAGAGAGGGAGACTCCACAACCCCCCTGGGCAGCCTCTTCCAGTGCTCTGTCACTCTCACAGTGAAAGAATTCTTCCTCAGGTTGACATGAAACCTCTTATACCTCAACTTCCACCCATTGCCCCTTGTCCTGGCACTGGGCATCACCCAGCTGAGCCTGGCTCCAGCCTCCTGGCACTCACCTTTACATCTTTGTAACCATCCATGAGGTCCCCCCTCAGGTTCCTCCTCTCCCAGCAGCACAGCCCCAGCTCCCTCAGGCTCTCCTCCTTTCAGCATCCTTGTGGCTTTGTGCTGGACACTCTCAAACAGTTCCCTGAGGTCATTCTTGAAGTGATGGGTCCAGAAGCAGACACAATATTGGAGCTGTGGCCTCAGCAAGGCAGAGTAGAGAGGCAGGAGAACCTCTCTCGACCCACAGCCCTTCTAACATACCCCAGAATGGCATTGGCCCTCCTGGTCACCAGAGCACATTGGTGGCTCATGCTCAACCTTCTATCCACGAGGACCCCCAGGTCTTTTTCTCCTTCACTGCCTTCCAGCAGATCAGGCCTCAACCTCTACTGTTGCCTAGGGCTGTTCTTTTCCAAGGAAACGTGCCTTTTCAAAGGGACATTTAAAGTCAGAGTCAAAACCAGCACCCAAAGTGGCTTCCATTGCCCTTATGTTGAGTGAGGCTTACTCCCAGGCACTTTCATTTCTTCTTTATCCATGGGGAAAGACCTTGGAGTGCTGCTGGGCAGCAAGTTCTGCATGGGCCACCAATGTGCCCATGATGCCAAGAGAGCCAATGGCATCCTGCAGGGCATTAGGAAAAGTGTGAGCAGCTGGGCTAGGGAGGTTCTGCTCCCCCTCTGCTCTGCTGAGACCACACCTGGAGCACCCTGTTCAGGCCTGGGCTTCCCAGTTCAGGAGAGACAGGGACCTGCTGGAGAGAGTCCAGCAGAGAGCCAGGAGCATGAGTGGGGACTTGAGCATCTCCCCTGCAAAGAGAGCCTGAGAGCCCTGGGGCTGTTGAGTCTGCAGCAGAGAAGGCTGAGAGGGGATCTGAGCAATGTGTGCAAAGAGCTGAGGGGTGGGTGTCAAGGGGAGGGGGCCAAGCTCTTTTGGGTGCTGCACAGCAAGAGCCAAGCAGCAATGGATGCAAACTGGAACAGAGAAGGTTTCAGCTCAAGAGGAGGAGAAACTTCTTTGGAGTGAGGGTGGCAGAGCCCTGGAGCAGGCTGCCCAGAGAGGTTGTGGAGTCTCCTTCTCTGCAGACTTTCAACCCCCTCCTGGCTGCATTCCTGTGTGGACTACCCTGGGTGATGCTGCCTTGGCAGGGGGTTGGACTGGATGAGCTCTGGAGGTGCCTTCCAGCCTCTAAGGCTCTGTGATTCTTCTTTTCACCCATCTCTCCTCTCAGGGGTCTCATGTATCTGTGCTTTTCATTTCTGTTTCTCCATACAGGTAGACTTGTCTGCCCCTGCTGGAGCCCTCTGACTGCCAGGGGATATGAGGTGTGTGTGAGGAGATGCATCTGCCCCTGCAGACAGGGCTTGCAGTTGGAGAGCTGCTTCAGTAGTGACCTTTTCTGCCGCTGCACAGAGGAGCCTCCAGCCAGCTATCAGTGCTCTGGGAACAGCAACAGCCACATGCAGCAAAATTGGGGTAGGTCAGCACTGATGTGTAGCACACATTGAGAAGCAGCTGGAATTCAAAGATGATGTGACAGCTGTGCAAGAACTGCCTTGTCTGGTGGGTATCAGGCAGTCCAAATCCACTGGATCCATTGCTGTTGACAGCCTTTACAAGCACAGGCATTAAACCCCACCCCAACAAGGGGGTCCATGAAGCCAGAGGCACTTCACCTCCTGCTTATCTCTGGAGTTAGTCTGGCTTAAGTTCACCCATGGTATGTTCAACTTAGAATCACAGAATCAGGGCTGGAAGGGACCACAAGGATCAGCCAGTGCCAACCCCCCTGCCATGCCCAGGGACACCCTACCCTAGAGCAGGCTGCCCACAGCCTCAGCCAGCCTGGCCTGAAACACCTCCAGCCATGGGGCCTCAACCACCTCCCTGGGCAACCCATTCCAGCCTCTCACCACTCTCATGCTCAACAACTTCCTCCTCACCTCCAGCCTGACTCTCCCCACCTCCAGCTTTGCTCCATTCCCCCCAGTCCTGGCACTCCCTGACAGCCTCAAAAGTCCCTCCCCAGCTTTTCTGTAGCCCCCTTCAGATCCTGGAAGGCCACAAGAAGGTCACCTGGGAGCCTCCTCTTCTCCAGCCTGCACAGCCCCAACTCTTTCAGTCTGTGCTCACAGCAGAGCTGCTGCAGCCCTCTCAGCATCCTCCTGGCCCTGCTCTGGACACTCTCCAGCATCTCCACAGCCCTCTTGTCCCAGGGGCTCCAGAACTGGATGCAGTACTCCAGGTGGGGTCTCAGCAGAGCAGAGCAGAGGGGGAGAATCACCTCCCTGGCCCTGCTGGCCACACTTCTGCTGCTGCAGCCCAGGCTCTGCTTGGCTTTCTGGGCTGCAAGTGCACACTGCTGGCTCCTGTTGAGCTTCTCCTCCAGCAGCACCCCCAGGTCCCTCTCCTCAGGGCTGCTCTGCAGCCACTCACCGCCCAGCCTGGAGCTGTGCTTGGCATTGCCTCCACCGAGCCACAGGACCTTGCACTTGTCCTGCCTTCATAAAAACCTGTGAACCAGAGCATTTCTGCAGACTGAATTCCTCTGGACACTTCATCATGGTTCAAGCAAAACCTGGCTGGGGCACTTAGTGCCATGGTCTGGTTGATTGGCTAGGGCTGGAGGATAGGTTGGGCTGGATGAGCTTGGAGGTCTCTTCCAACCTGGTTGATTCTATGCCTTCTGATACTGCAGTGGAGGCAATGAAAAGGTGACTGCTACTGTGCATCCTAACTTCCTTTCTAAGTTCTCAGACCAAACTGAGGAGACAGCAATAAGAAATGGGTAGAAGAGATGCTGTGCAAGGTTAGCCCTTGAGTTGTCTGAGGAAGGGTGAGAGGTCTGAACTTCTCCTGGCTACTTAGATGTGGTAGAGACTGAAGCAGGATCTTACTGAGCAGGAGTTTTCTCACTTCCATTAAGGTGTTGCTGCTCTCACTGTTGATATCACAGTTTGAATTGGTTTGCATCACTTGGGGCTGCCAGTTCTTCTCTCAGGAACTGAAGATCATGCAGAACTTGGTGGAGCCTGTGAAATACAATGTAAAGCAACACTTAGTGTCCAGCAGTCAGAATGGTGCAAAATGAGATGGCTCAGCCCATGTGAAAGCTCCCAACCTCCAGAGCAGCTGAAGAAGTGCAGCCTTGGAGTCAGAATGGTGTGAAATGAGATGGTTTAAGCACATGAAAATGGGTCCTGTTTGAAGCAGAAGCCTACCTGGCTTGAGAGGACAACTTGTAAAAGCCTCTGACTGCCAAGCAGCTCCAAAGAGCCAAACCCTGAGCTGCATCATAGTCATCTGGTGCCCTGACCAGGCTTCACACAGGCAGGGTTTCACCTGGTACTGAGTGAAGCTACTTTAAACTCAGTTACAAATGGAGGCAGAGTTTTAGCCACTCTAGCACAAGAGTGTCAATGAGATTTGAGTTTTATTCCATTCTTACCTTGTTAGGGATTCTCAAGACGTTTCCTCCAGGCTCATTCAAAGCTTCCTGAAACCTTCCACAGATTTATTCCTGGCAGTTTTACAGCTTCAAAAGCGAGCTGAATGCAGCAGCTAAACAGAGAGGAGCTCAGCCACATTAAGGAAGCCAACCCAGCACCCATGGGTGATGTTAGAGCAAGCAGTGAGCCTATCTGTGTGTAACCGGGGGGCCAGCAGGCCCCCCGGCCTTTGATCCCCTCCACCAGCACCCAGTGTGCACCAGGGGCACTCACCAGTCCCAATTGGAAGAGGATCCCTCTGCCCAGATGGGCAAACTTGGGGCTACTGCCTTCCCTGGGGCCCATTAAATAGGGGAAGGGGCAGGGAGGGCAAAGTGGTGACACCTGGGGGGGGAGGAGACTCCAACAGCACCCAGGTTAAAAAGGGGAGTGGGCAGGGAGGGCAAAGTGGTGACACCTGGCAGGGGAGGAGACTCCAACAGCACTCAGATTAAAAGGGCAGTGGGCAGAGGTGCTCTGGGTTTGGGGAAAAATGTGGTGCAGGCTACAGCCTCCCTGCAGGGAGCTGCAGACAGCAATGAGGTCTGCCCTGAGCCTCCTCTTCTGCAGGCTGCACACCCCCAGCTCCCTCAGCCTCTCCTCACAGGGCTGTGCTCCAGGCCCCTCCCCAGCCTTGCTGCCCTTCTCTGGGCACCTTCCAGCACCTCAACATCTTCGTTAAACTGAGGGGCCCAGAACTGGATACAGGACTCCAGGTGTAGCCTAACCAGTGCTGAGCACAGGGGCAGAAGGACTGTCCTGCTCCTGCTGCCCACACTGTTCCTGACCCAGTCCAGATGCCATTGGCCTTGCTGGCCACCTGGGCACACTGCTGGCTCATGTTGAGCCCCTGTCTATCAGTCCCCCCAGCTCCCTCTCTGCCTGGCCACTTTCCAGGGCCCCATGTGCCAGCAAACCCTCAGCAGCAGGCTGTGGCCTGCCCACTCAACAATGACAAGGAGAAGCTGAAATATTCCCCCCCCCACCCCCTAGCTAGGGTTTCCCTTGGGCATTGCCATCAGGAAGCTGGCTGCTGACAGCAGCAGCGTGCAGGAGGCTCTGCCTGCAGCCCAAACACAACTTGCTGTAATCCCTTGCTGCCTCCTGTGCTTGCACAGTGCAGACCTTCTTGGGTTACTAGTCACTTTGAAGATCTCACCTTCTGCCTTCACTTGTCTTTTACACAAAAGGGCCACAGCTGTGAGCCTGCAGTGTGCTGCAGGACTGTGGTTAATCATTTGTTAACCAACGCTTCCCCCCCTGGGCACTTTGCTCCAGGCAGAGCTGCAGGAGCAGCCCTGAGATAGGGCGAGAGCCTCCTGGGAGCCTGCTGCAGTCACCAGGGTTGTAGTTGACTTAAACCTCTGAATCTGCAGCAAGGCTCATAAGGTCCCAGCAAAGCACAAAGGAAGAGGGCTCTAGCAGAAATGTGCTGCATAGCCCTCAGGAGCCCCCTGCAGTGCACCCCACAGCTCCTGCAGCGTCACCTGCAGAAAGCTCAGCATTTCTTCTGGCTGCATGCTCCAGCAAGCCCGCTGAAAAGGCTCCCCCTGAGCCAAACCCACAAGGAAATGGTCTAGACAGCTGCATCTGAAAGTAAGCCATTGTGTGTGATGGCATCTGCCCTGCTCTGCCAGCCCAGCAAAGGATGTGGGCAGCTGCATTTTGCCGTGCCAGAGGTAACTTTGCAGATGGGACTGATGCTCTGGCCCAGCAGGCACAGCCTGAGGAGAAAGACCCTCCCTAGGAGCAGGCATTGAGTGGATCTTCCTCAAAAGCCTCCCCATTCATCACAGCTCTGCAGCTGGCAGTGTCAATAACAACGGTGAGAAAGGTGGAGCAGCATCTTCCTCTCACTGCCAGAAAGGCATGGAGGTGTGCAGTGTGCCCACAGAGGAGCAGCAGAGCTGAGGAAGGGTCCTAGTCAACAATCACAGCACCAACCAGGCTGGAAAAGACCTTCAAGGTCATTGACTCTGCAGTGACCTTGTGGAGAGGCTGCTGCTGGGCTCTGCTCAAAGGGAACTGGAGACAGAACAAGGGGGAATGGCCTCAAGCTGAGCCTGGGGAGGGTTAGATTGGACATTAGGAAGAAGTTTTTCCTGGAGAGAGTGGTCAGGGCCTGGAATGAGCTGCCCAGGGAGGTGGTGGAATCCCCCAGCCTGGATGTGTTTCAGGGTGGTTTGGATGTTGTGCTTGGGGCTGTGGTTTCTGAGCAATGTCTATCAAGAGCTGAGGGCTGGGGGGCAGGAAGGGAGGGACAGGGACAGCCTCTGCTCACTTGTGTCCTGCCACAGGACAAGGGATGGAAACTGCAGCACAGGAAGTTCCACCTCAACATCAGCAAGAACTTCTTGAGTGTAAGGGTCCCAGAGCCCTGGCACAGGCTGCCCAGAGAGGCTGTGGAGTCTCCTTCTCTGGAGCCTTTCCAGCCCTGTCTGGATGTGTTCCTGTGTGACCTGTGCCGGATTCTATGGTCCTGCTCTGGCAGGAGGGTTGGACTGGGAGTTCTCCAGAGGTCCCTTACAATCCCTGACATCTGTGATCCTGTGACATATGGAGGCTGTGGTGCTGATCACAGACTCGGAATCACTGAGGTTGGAAAAGACCTCCAAGATGAAGTCCAGCCTGTGACCCAGCACCATCACATCAGCTAAGCCATGCCACCAAGTGCCACCTCCAATCTTTTCTGAAACACCTCCAGGCATGGGGACTCCACCACCTCCCCGGGCAGCCCATTCCAGTGCCAATCACTCTTGCTGGGAAGAACTTCTTCCTAATGTCCAGCCTAAACCTGCCCTGGCACAGCTTGAGACTGCCTAACCAGCAGTGCCTACCCACCCTTTCTGTGAGGAAGATCCTCATGCTGACGGCTACCCTTTTGCTCCTTCACATGCACAGCTCCTCAGCTGAGCTGAGGACTCCCTGCCCTCCCAGGCTCCTGCCCCTCCAGGAACACCTGCAAGGACTGCTTTTACCAAATTTCATTCCACTCTGCTTTCTCAGCTTATCATATGACAGAGAATTTCCCTTGGTGGTCTGCTGCTAGCAGGGCAGGGCTCGAGGCAGAGGTGATCTGAGGGCAAAAGCTGAATTCTTTCCCATTTGCTCACCCACAACACCTTCAGAGAGGGCAGATGAGAAAGCTTGCAAGGGTAGAGAGCAAACCAAGGCCAACCACTACCAGAACCCCTGTGCTTGTTACACTGTGGGGAGAGGAAAAGGGTTGAGCTCTGCTGCTGAGTATTCACATATTTTCTATTTTTAAAGGTGAAAAAACATAAAATACAACCTCCTGCCTCCCCCTGTCTCCTCTTGCCTCCTCCTGCGTCCTCCTGCCTCCCCCTGCCTCCTCCTGCCTCTTTCTGCCTCCTCTGATTCCCCCTGCCTCCTCTTGCCTCCTCCTACCTCCCCCTGCCTCCTCCTGACTCCCCCTGCCTCCTCCTGCCTCTTTCTGCCTCCTCTGATTCCCCCTGCCTCCTCTTGCCTCCTCCTACCTCCCCCTGCCTCCTCCTGACTCCCCCTGCCTCCTTCTGCATCCTCCTGATTCCCCCTGCCTCCTCCTGCCTCCTTCTGCCTTCTTTTCATTCCCCCTGCCTCCTCCTGCCTCCTCCTGCCACTCTTTTTACACTCAAGAAGTTCTTGCTGATGTTGAGGTGGAGCTTCCTGTGCTGCAGTGTCCATCCCTGGTCCCTTGTCCTGTGGCAGGGCACAAGTGAGCAGAGGCTGTCCCTGTCCCTCCCTTCCTGCCCCCCAGCCCTCAGCTCTTGATAGACATTGCTCAGATCCCCTCTCAGCCTTCTCCTCTGCAGCCTAAGCAGCCCCAGGGCTCTCAGCCTCTCCTCCTCAGGCAGTGCTCCAGTCCCTGCAGCATCCTTGTAGCCCTCCCTTGGACTCTCTCCAGCAGATCCCTGCCCGTCTTGAACAGGGGAGCCCAGAACTGGATGCAATATTGTAGGTGGGGCCACAGCAGGGCAGAGTAGAGTGGAAGGAGAACCTCCCTGGATCTGCTGGACACACTTCTCTTAATGCCCCCCAGGACAGGGTTTATAGGCTGGACTTGATGATCTCAGAGGTCTTTTCCAGCCTCAGCGATTCTGTGATCAGGACAGTCCCCTTACAACAGCACTGGGGGGGTTTGTTCTGAAGGTCTTTTGTTCAGGAAGAGGAGTACAGTGCTCAGAAGTGCCAAGATTTTTCTCCTGCATGTAAATCCCCTCACTTTTTATTTCAGAGGTCGTACACTCCCGAGGTATGTGGTAAGGAAATAGCATCTTGAACTTGCCTTAGCCTGAAAAATGAAACAGATCTTCAATATTCCATGGAGAAGAGGGTGTGCATCCTTGCTGGAGAATAAGCCCTTTGTGTCTCTATTATTTTTACAATGCCCTTTAATGACCTGAGAGCAATCTGTGTGCCTTCTTCAATCATCACATCCAAAGCTACCCTCTAAAATAGAGAGCCTCACAGAAGGAAGTTATGCCATGTGGGAGGGGTTGGGTTTGGTTGATTTACCCCCTCTGTTTCCAAAGGTAGGATGAGTTTTGCTCATAGGAGAAGGACAAGCTCCAAAAATGAAGCAAACAAAACAATCAGGTGAAAGAAAAAAGAATCAAGCCTAGCCCTAGGCACCAATGTTAGAAAAGTCAGCCTGAGAAGATGGTGCATCTCCATCTGGTCCCCATCTAGGGCACCATTCAGCTGCCCAAGAAGAGGGCTTGGTGCCCTCCAAGTGTCTCCATCTAGGGCATGATTCTGCTGCCCAAGAAGAGGGTTTGGTGCCCTCCAGGTGTCTCCACATCCAAAGCTACACTCTGGCTGTAAATCAGAGTGAGAAGCTTACAGAAGGAAGTTACACCATGCCGGAGGGGTTTGGTTTGGTTGGGTTTGGTTGGTTTACCCCCTCTGTTTCCAAAGATAGGATGAGTTTTGCTCATAGGAGAAAGACAAGCTTCAAAAAAGAAACAAGCAAAAAAATCAGGTGGAAGAAAAAAGAACCAAGCCTAGCCCTAGGCACCAATGTTAGACAAGTCCCCCTGAGCAGATGGTAAAAGAGAGAAGGGAAAAGAGCCAACTTGATTTCAAATGTGAGAGTGATTTTTGAAATGAATGATAGGAACTACTTCAGCTTCATTACTTTAAGTCCTGTGTTTAGCTCCTGGGTCTGTTTTGAATAAAAGTTTGTCTTTCTTGAATAGAAATCAGATGTGACTCCAGGCAGTGGCCAGGACCATTTGCTAATACTAATTGTTGCTGGTTGAAAGTAAGGGTAGGAGATTGTTAAAAGTCTTCCCTGGCAGTAACTTGATCTGTGGAAATGCACTTTGCAGGGACTGTGATGAGGTTTGCAGCTGGCAGAAGCCTGGGATAGGAAGGGCCACATAGAAATCAAGCAGGTTGGAAGAGACCTCCAAGCTCATCCAGCCCAACCTAGCACCCAGCCCTGGCCAATCAACCAGACCATGGCACTAAGTGCCCCAGCCAGGCTTGGCTGCAACACCTCCAGGCACAGCCACTCCACCACCTCCCTGGGCAGCCCATTCCAATGCCAATCACTCTCTCTGCCAACAACTTCCTCCTAACATCCAGCCTGAACCTGCCCTGGCACAGCTTGAGGCTGTGTCCCCTTGTTCTGTTGCTGGTTGCCTGTCGGAAGAGCCCAACCCTACCTGGCTACAGCCTCCCTGGCACAACCTGAGACCTCCCTTTTCACAGTGGAATAAAATCCTGCATGGCACAGGTTTGCTAGGTAAGGGATGGCAGGGACTGCATCAACTGAGCCAGGGACATCTATTGCATAAACATTAAACTGGCTGTTAGAAAGAAGTTCTTTGCAGTGAAGGTAGTGAGACACTGACACAGGTTGCCCAGGGAGGGTGGTGAGACACTGGCACAAGTTGCCCAGGGAGGCTGTGGAGCACAGAAGCACAGAATGGGATCAAAGATCACATTTAGTGCTTCTGTGCTCCACAACCTCCTTGGAGATGTTCAGGACTAGGTTGGATGAGGTCTTGAGTGACCTGTTCTAGTGGGAGGTGTCCCTGCCTATGGCAAGGGGGTTGGACCTGAATGATCTTTGAGGTCCCTTCCAACCTAATCCATTCCTATGATTCTGTGATTTCAGACTGTGAGAGCCACTGGGTGCTGTGGGGATTTGGAACTAACATTCACAGAGTCACAGAAACATTCAGGCTGCAGAAGCCCCTCAGGAACACCCAGTCCAAGCCACAACTACTCCACAAGGTTCACCGTGAACACCACATCCAAACCACCTTCAAACACATCCAGAGTTGGTGACTCCACCACCTCCCTGGGCAGCTCATTCCAGTCCCTGACCACTCTTGCCATGAAAAAAATGCTTCCTAATGTCCAATCTAAACCTCCCCAGTGGCAGCCTGAGGCCATTCCCTTTTGTTCTATCACCAATTCCCTGTGAGCAGAGCCCAGCACCAACCTCTCCACAACCTCCTTTCAGGTAGCTGCAGACAGCCACGAGCTCTGCCCTCAGCCTCCTCTGTTTCACCCTAACCATCCCCAGCTCCCTTAGTCACTCCTCATCAGATCTATTCCCCAGGCCCTTCCCCAGCTTCCTTGCCCTCCTCTGCACTCACTGAGGATGATGTTATCATCATCATCACAAGAGACCACTCTTGCTGGGAAAATTCTTTCCTAATGTCCAGTTTCAACCTACCCAGTCACAGCTTGAGGCCATTCCCTCTACTTGTTCTATATCACCACAAGACAGTGAAGTAAAGCAAGTCAGGAAGCCACCAGCTAAGGCCAGATGGGCTGTGGAAGTTCTCACATGGAGCAGCAATGGTGGGAAAAAAATAAAGTGTCAGATTATAATCATATCAGTTTGCCCTTGCCTAGTCTCAACAGAAATGTGGTCCCTTGTAAATGCTTCCATTTGCTGATAAAGAAGAGCTTTAACCTTAGCTAAGCAGATAAAGTCTGATTCTCCTGCATCATTTGTATGTTAGCACCAGTATCCTGGCAAATTCCAGAGTGAAGCCTTATCTTTTGTGTCTGAAAGGCCAGGGTTGCACTGGCTTCAAGCTTCAGCCAGAGCCCACAGAGCAGCATCACTGTTCACATTCATATCCAAGCTGGCTGCAACGTACTGCTCATGTTGGCTCTTCCTGCAGCTGGGTCAGGGCAATGCCAAGCACAAATCCAGGCTGGGCAGGGACTGGCTGGAGAGCAGCCCTGCGGAGAGTGACCTGGGAGTGCTGGTGGAGGAGAAGCTCAACAGGAGCCAGCAGTGTGCACTTGCAGCCCAGAGAGCAACCAGAGCCTGGGCTGCAGCAGGAGAAGTGTGGGCAGCAGGGCAAAGGAGGTTATCCTGCCTCTCTGCTCCACTCTGCTGAGACCCCACCTGGAGTACTGCATCCAGTTCTGGAGTCCCTGGGACAAGAGGGATGTGGAGATGCTGGAGAGTGTCCAGAGCAGGGCCAGGAGGATGCTCAGAGGGCTGCAGCAGCTCTGCTGTGAGCACAGACTGAAAGAGTTGGGGCTGTGCAGGCTGGAGCAGAGGAGGCTCCCAGGTGACCTTCTTGTGGCCTTCCAGGATCTGAAGGGGGCTACAAAAAAGCTGGGGAGGGACTTTTTAGGCTGTGAGGGAGTGCCAGGACTGGGGGGAATGGAGCAAAGCTGGAGGTGGGGAGAGTCAGGCTGGAGGTGAGGAGGAAGTTGTTGAGCATGAGAGTGGTGAGAGGCTGGAATGGGTTGCCCAGGGAGGTGGTTGAGGCCCCATCCCTGGAGGTGTTTCAGGCCAGGCTGGCTGAGGCTGTGGGCAGCCTGCTCTAGGGTAGAGTGTCCCTGGGCATGGCAGGGGGCTTGGAACTGACTGATCCTTGTGGTCCCTTCCAACCCTACCTGATTCTCTGATTAATGGGATCCCTCCCCCAGCTGTCATTTGCTTGTGTTTCAAATCCCATTAAGGGTGGCACAACTAAATTGTCAGATAGTTTGGCTTCTATTCTCACAGGTTATGATCCCAAGTTTCATTTTCTTTCATGCATGACAACCTAGGCCCAGCCATCTTTTAGCTGGCTCTGTCACCAACTCCTGCCTCCCTCTTAAGCCTCAATCTCTGGCACTCATAACTAAAGCACCGAGACCAAGCCCTTAAGCTTATCCACTGAATGTGTTAGCTCAGAGAGCTTTGCCCAGAGTTATGTCAGCCCTCCACTTATCTTCCTACCTCCTTCAAGTGCCCCTGTTCACACTTTGTGTCTAGCCTGGGGCTTTCAGAGCCCATCATGCAACATACTCAAACCCTCCTCATCTGCTGCTTCACACACAAGCCCTCAACCGCAGTCCGTATCGGTTCCGATCCCCAGGCTCATAATCTCTGTAGCACATTGACACACAAACCCACTCCCCCCAGAACAGAAAGGGGAAAAATCTATTTTCATTGTCTCTTATCCACAGCATGTGCAAATATTACCTCATCCATCCTTCAGCTGGCTCCAGAGATTAACCCAAAGCTGCCGTGAGCGATGGCTGAGTTAAAAAGTGCTCTGTTTCCTGGCAGTTGATTTTACTGTCAGTGGTGTTCTAAGCTGCAGCTGTGGGTGTGCCATGGCTACCAGAATTTCAGCTTCTCTAAGCACCACTTCACTATCAAGGTGCTGAAGCCAAAGATGAGGTCATGTGTGCTGGGAGCTCAGCACAGACCTGCAGCGGGAGCTTGAAAATCACAAAGTGTTCCCTGCAAAAAACAAGAGCAGGACACACAGGAGAAAGGTTCAGCACCAGGCTGGATGAGGCCTTGAGCAACCTGTTCTAGTGGGAGGTGTCCCTGCCTATGGCAGGGGGTTGGAACTGGCTGAGCTTTGAGCTCCCTTCCAACCTAAACCATTCTATGACTGGCACTAATCATAGAGTCATAGAATCAAGCAGGTTGGAAGAGAGCTCCAAGCTCACCCAGCCCAACCTAGCACCCAGCCCTGCCCAATCAACCAGACCATGGCACTAAGTGCCCCAGCCAGGCTTGGCTTCAACACTTCCAGGCACGGTGACTCCACCACCTCCCTGGGCAGCCCATTCCAGTGCCAATCACTCTCTGGAATGCAATTCCCAGTACAGTCTGACCCATGGGCACTGCCCAAATGAACAAAAAAATGGCATGGAGCCTCTGTCTGTGTTACAGCAGAGCTCATATTGTAGGCAGCATTGCCGGGAAGGAAAATAGCCTTTGCAGTGCAGCAGTTTGCTCTTCCTAATCCAGTCTGATGGCTGGGCATGTGTTAAATCATCAGCTACACATGGCTGTAAAAGCTGATTTATTAACTAGCTGAAAAATCAGAGTCATCCCCCCCCAAGCACCACCCAGCATCTGCTGGGACTAATGTCCCTCAAAAAAACTCCACCCCAGATGTCAAAGGAGGGGATGGGCTCAGACAAACACCAAAACACTAACCCCAGCTGCCTGAAAGGAGCAAAAGAAAGGCAGGTTTGGCTTTCTGGGCTGCAGGATTTTGTTTGTTTTCATCAAACACTCTTGCTGATTTCAAACATCTGGAGCCCTTCACTTGCTTAGCTCTTTCAAACTCAGCAGTGCAAACAGTGCCACATGTGCTCGCTGCTGGCACTCCTGTCCCTCCTGCTAACATTCACCTCCAGGGCCAGCCTTACCTCTGACAACTCAGCAAACACAGCTCCTGAGGACAGCTGAACCACGCCAGGCACTTTGCTGCCCACAGCAGGCAGAAGGGACATGTGGAACCCACTCTCTGAAGAGCTGCAGCAATCCCTGTGGCAGGATCTGCTCAGCTGAAGCCAAGCTGACACATGGGGGTACTGCATGTGGCCATCCCTACTGCCTCTGCTCATCAGCCTAGGATCACTGAGTCATAGAAATATAGAATCATAGAAACATAGAATCATAGAATCACAGAAACACAGAATCACAGAATCAAGCAGGTTGGAAGAGACCTCCAGAGTCATCCAGTCCAACCTCTCTCCCAGCTCTGTCCAATCAACTAGACCATGGTGTTCAGAGAATTCACAGTATGCTCATCAGCCTCCTCATCCATTCTGTATGAACAAAACCACTCCACTTGGTGATCCTAAGTAATGATGATGATGATGATCTCAGAATCACAGAATTAACCAACTTGGAAGAGACCTCTAGGATCACTGAGTCCAACCTATCACCTAACACTTTCTAATCAGCTAAGCCATGAAACCAAGTGCCTCCTGCAGCCTCTTTTAAACACCTCCAGGGATGGGGCCTCCACCACCTCCCTGGGCAGCCCATTCCAATGCCAGTCACTCTTGCTGGGAAGAACTTCTTCTTAACATCCAGCCTGAAGCTGGCCTTGCACAGCTTGAGGCTGTGTCCCCTTGTTCTGTCACTGAGTGCCTGCCAGGAGTGCCCAACCCCACCTGGCTACAACCTCCCTTCAGGTAGCTGTAGAGAGCAATGAGCTCTGCCCTGAGCCTCCTCATCTCCAGTGTATTAGTACACAACATAGAGTGCACTCGAGGGCTGTCTAACCTAGCAGAGGACAGTCTGACAAGTGGGCAGCTCAAGCCAAATGCATTTAAGTGATGCATTAGATGAGTTTTTATCAAAAGGAGTAGTCAGAGTCAGCAGCTGGAAGCAGTCACCAGGGACAGAGATGTCTTTGTGGCTGGTCACTGTCAGATGAGTTACGAACCTCAGCAACCACAACACTTGCAGTCAGACTAGAGGGTATGTGGTCATCTACTCCAGGAACTCACTGAGCTGTGGATACTTCACTTCCACTCCCCAGAGGTATAGGGAGATGACAGTCAGGCTGCTTCTTTACTCTGGCATCAGCTGAGGAAGAAAACACTTAAATTCATAGAATCATAGAACTATAGAATCAAGCAGGTTGGAAGACACCTCCAAGCTCATCCATCCCAACCTAGCACCCAGCCCTAGCCAGTAAACCAGACCATGGCACTAAGTGCCCCAGCCAGTATTCTGCTAGGTTTTGGCAATCTGAGCAAGCCAAGTGCAGGAAACCAAGAGCCATTTGAGGCATTGCCTACAGATTGCCTTCCTTTGGGCTACCCAGGCTACTCTTTGTGACCATTAATCTAACTTCAGGTCAGTTCCTTTTTCAGAACATTTCTGATTCAACTCATTTCTCTCCCAAGACCAACTTGTCATATCTAATTTCAGTTTCTAGCACCTCTCTCCTTGGTAGCTGTGTAATCTTGGAATGCAGCCTGGAATTATCCAACCTCATTTTTGGCACCCAAGTGTCCTGCAGATTAATTAATACACATGGGCACCTCTTTAGCAGTGATGCCTAGCTTTGTTTTCTCTCTTCTCAAAGATACTGAAGCTAAACATCTGCCTGTGTTTAGAATTCCAGAGACATCTCTGTCTTTGGTCCTCAAATCCTGTTCCTGTCTCATTCAATCACACAATCACAGAATGTCAGGGGCTGGAAGAGACCTCCAGAGCTCATCCAGTCCAAGCCCCCTGCCAAGGCAGCATCACCCAGGGTAGTCCACACAGGAATGCAGCCAGGAGGGTTTGGAAAGTCTGCAGAGAAGGAGACTCCACAACCTCTCTGGGCAGCCTGCTCCAGGGCTCTGCCACCCTCACTCCAAAGAGCCTGCTCCAGGGCTCTGCCACCCTCACTCCAAAGAAGTTTCTCCTCCTGTTGAGCTGAAACCTTCTCTGTTCCAGTTTGCATCCATTGCTGCTTGGCTCTTGCTGTGCAGCACCCAAAAGAGCTTGGCCCCCTCCCCTTGACACCCACCCCTCAGCTCTCTGCACACATTGCTCAGATCCCCTCTCAGCCTTCTCTGCTCCAGACTCAACAGCCCCAGGGCTCTCAGGCTCTCTTTGCAGGGGAGATGCTTAAGTCCCCCACTCATCCTCCTGGCTCTCCTCTGGACTCTCTCTAGCAAGTCTATGAGCCAGGCAACCATTCACTCCTTGAGACAGAGGCACAGCTACACACAAGGTTATGTGCATGTGCAGGAAACTTTGGTGCCAAAACCTAGATCAAATCCTTCCAGCCCAGGTTCCAAGATCATTTGCCTACCAAGGAGGCATATATTAGAAACCTGCCTTAGACATGATGACAAGGTCAGACTTCCTGAAGCCTCTCTCACCATTTCACTAACTAAAGTGTTTGAAACCATCTCCTCTGCTCTTCTGTGCTTCCCTCCAGGAGGTAACAGCAATATGAGCTGCTTTTGAAATGTGTAGTTGCTGCCTTTTTTTCTCTTCTGCCTCTTTTTCCTGCAGCATCTCTTTCACTTCATTTCACTCAGTCTATTTTTGATTATTAATATAGGCCTCCAGGACCACTAACTCTTGGCACAGCAGTAAGGGAGTGTATGTGAATCTTATTAGAAACAAAGTCCTCTAAAAAGGAAAGGGAAGGGGGAAAAAAGCATCTGAAAGCATTACCAAAAGCTTCCAGGCAATGAACTATCCAGCAGTGCTCTCCTGGGTGTGGACTGCAACTTGCTTACACTGCTGAAATCAGGGGCAGGTGTCTGGGAATGCTACTGCACAGAAAATACACAAGGAAGTCAGGGAATCACAGAATCAAGCAGGTTGGGAGAGAGCTCC
This sequence comes from Tricholaema leucomelas, assembly GCA_013400475.1. NCBI lineage: Eukaryota > Metazoa > Chordata > Aves > Piciformes > Lybiidae > Tricholaema lacrymosa > Tricholaema leucomelas. Next base: position 114,195 of record WAAF01011895.1, read on the forward strand.
AAGCTCAGCCAGCCCAACCTAGCACCCAGCCCTGGCCAAGCAACCAGACCATGGCACTAAGTGCCCCAGCCGGGCTTGGCTTCAACACCTCCAGGGATGGTGACTCCACAACCTCCCTGGAGGTGTTCAGCACCAGGTTGGGTGAGTCCTTGAGCAACCTGTTCTAGTGGGAGGTGTCCCTGCCTATGGCTGGCTGAGCTCTGGGGTCCCTTCCAACCTAAACCATTCTGTGACCATATCTGAAGTGGACACTGAAGATCAAATAAGCAGCCAGCCAGCACTTAACTTGCCAAAGCAAATACTCACAACACATATGTCTTGCAGGCATAATTATATGGGGAGGGGGAGGAGGGGGGGAGAGGCGATGGGTTTGGATGTGCATATGCTCAGGCAGAAGGAACTAAGGGAATGGGCTGCTCAGTCAACACACAAGTTCCTAAAGGTGGATTTTACTCTCTTCTTGTACCTCTTTCCACCCCTGGCACCTCAAATGCAGGCAGACCCAGCCAGACAGGTGCTCACCTTTGATATAAAATAGGGCTGGGCTCTTGCTGGGAGTGTTTGAAAACAGGGAGGGGATTGTCCCCGTGTAGTTGGCACTGGTGAGGCCACACCTTGAGTACTGCGCTCAGTTTTGGTCACCTCAATGCAAGAGATATGTGGAGGTGCTGGAGCCAGTGCAGAGGAGGGCAAGGAAGCTGTGAGGGGCCTGGGGAATGAAACTGATGAGGAGAGAGTGAGGGAGGAGGTTGAGGGCAGAGCAGTGGAATGAGCTGTCCAGGGAGGTGGTGCAGTCACCAACCCTGGATGTATTTAAGACTGGTTTGGATGTGGTGCTTGGGGCTATGGTTTAGGGTGAGCCTTGTGGAGTAGAGTTATGAGTTAGGCTTGGGGATCCTGAGAGGCTTTTCCAGCCTGAAGGTTTCTGTGATTCTGTGAACACCATGGTCTGGTTGACTGGACAGGGCTGGGAGAGAGGTTGGACTGGATGAGCTTGGAGGTCTCTTCCAGCCTGCTTGATTCTGTGATTCTGTGTTTCTATGATTCTATAACTCTGTGGTTCTATGTTTCTATGCTTCTATGATTCTGTGTGTCTGTGATCCTATGATTCAAAGATTCTATGATTCAATGATCCTATGCTGAGGAGGCTGAGCAGAGGCAGTAGGGATGGCCACATGCAGTACCCCCATGTGTCAGCTTGGCTTCAGCTGAGCAGATCCTGCCACAGGGATTGCTGCAGCTCTTCAGAGAGTGGGTTCCACATGTCCCTTCTGCCTGCTGTGGGCAGCAAAGTGCCTGGCGTGGTTCAGCTGTCCTCAGGAGCTGTGTTTGCTGAGTTGTCAGAGGTAAGGCTGGCCCTGGAGGTGAATGTTAGCAGGAGGGACAGGAGTGCCAGCAGCGAGCACATGTGGCACTGTTTGCACTGCTGAGTTTGATGATTCTGTGAATTTCCTCCTGCTCAACAGCTCTGTTGTGCTCTTCCCTAAGCAGTCTGAGGGGGCCACCAGGTAAGGGGAGTATTTGGCCCACTACGTTTTAAGCCTCATCACACATCAGGGCCAGAAGCAGCCACAACTTCTGACTGTAAATTGTGCCTGGTATTGCAATTTATCAGGATCAAACAGCTCCTGGCAGGGCTCTCCACCAGCTCCGGTGGCAGTGTCTACATCAGCGTCAAGCAAAATCAAACATGGCTTGTGAACAGAGGTTTAGCCAGGAATAAATCACTCAGGGAGCTTTAGGGGAACAAGCCTTCACACACAGCCCTGCTGTGGTGCTTGTCTTCCTGGCTCTTCCAGCTCTCCTTTCTTTTCCTTCCCTTTTTTGTTTGCCTTTAATTTGATTCACAGTGCTCCTCTGCCATGTGTTTCGCCTTACTGGGCCATTTGGACTACAGGTGCAGCACTGTGTTTTTGATGGAGTGTTGCTATTCTGGAGTGCTCCATCCAAAACACAATCCCACACATGTAACCCAAAAGATGAGTCAAGCATCTTCCCTTTGCCATCATAATTAGACTTTTTGGTTGGTTGGGGTTTGGTTTTCATTCGAAGTCCCCCAGTCTTTCTGATTAGTTGCAGATGCCATGCTTGGAGGAGATGGGGAAATCTGAAGAGGCTTCCTCACTGGGGCTGTTTTATCCTTCAGGCTGGAGGAAATTAATCAAAAGCCCAAGCAACTCTGGTGTGCATTGCAAAATCCATAGCTCTGCCTTGCCTCGTCACCCTGGAGGAGAGGATTGAGCCCAGCATTAGTAAGTTTGCAGATGACACCGAGTTGGGAGCAAGTGTGGGTCTGTTAGAGGGCAGGAGGGCTCTGCAAAGGGACCTGGGCAGGCTGCACAGATGGGTACAGTCCAGTGCCAAGAGTTTGAACAAGGCCAAGTGCAGGGTTCTGCACACTGGCCACAACAACCCCAAGCAGTGCTACAGGCTGGGGACAGAGTGGCTGAGAGCAGCCAGGCAGAGAGGGACCTGGGGGGACTGGTTGGCAGCTGAAAATAAGCCAGCAGTGTGCCCAGGTGGCCAAGAAGGCCAATGGCATCGTGGGCTGGATCAGGAACAGTGTGGGCAGCAGGAGCAGGACAGTCCTTCTGCCTTGTGCTCAGCACTACTCAGGCCACACCTTGAGTGCTGTGTCCAGTTGTGGGCTCCTGAATTCAAGAGAGATGTTGAGGTGCTGGAAGGTGTCCAGAGCAGGGCAGCAAGGCTGGGGAGGGGCCTGGAGCACAGCCCTGTGAGGAGAGGCTGAGGGAGCTGGGGGTGTGCAGGCTGCAGAAGAGGAGGCTCAGGGCAGAGCTCATTGCTGTCTGCAGCTCCCTGAAGGGAGGCTATAGCCAGGTGGGGTTGGTCTCTTCTGCCAGGCACCCAGGGACAGAATAAAGTGACACAGCCTCAAGCTGTGCCAGGGGAGGTCTAGGCTGGATGTAAAGTTGTTCTTCCCAGCAAGAGTGATTGGCATTGGAATGGGCTGCCCAAGGAGTCCCCATTCCTGGAGGTGTTTAAGAGGAGGCTGCATGGGGCACTTAGTGCCATGGGTTAGTTAATTCGAAGCCTGTCTCTGTAGCAGAGCTGCTCCAACCCCCTCAACATTTTCCTGGCCCTCCTCTGGCCCTGCTCCATCAGCTCCATGTCCTTCCTGTGCTCAGGGCTCCAGAGCTGGATGCAGCACTGCAGCTGAGGTCTGAGCAGAGCAGAGGACAGTGGCAGAATCCCCTCTCTGGCTCTGCTGGCAGCACTGCTTTGGATGCAGGTCAGGATGGGCTCACACTGCCTGCTCGTGTCCAGCTTCCCATCCATCAGCATCCCCAAATCTTTTTACCACAACATCTGTCTGTCTGCAGCCTTCCTGTAGCCCCCTCCAGGTACTGGCAGGCTGCTGTTAGGTCTCCCTGGAGCCTCCCATTCCCCAGACTGAACACCCCCAACTCCCTCAGCCTGTCCTCATAGCAGAGCAGCTCCAGCTCCCTGATCATCCTCGTGGCCCTTGCCTTTAAATCAACTCAGACACTATCACACCTCATGCAAACAGTGGCACCTAAATCTCTTTAGCATACCTGCCAAAATCACAGCTTACAACTCTCCCAAGCAAGTGCAGCAGCTCGGCAGGGAAGGCTCATCCTAATTAAGGGATTCGTGGAACAGCAGTTTCCTAACCCAGGCAGGCCACACATCTAAGTGTCTTTTCTTTGAAAACATTGCAGTTTCTTATCACATTAAGCAAATGAGCACTTCCCAGAAGCCTGAAACAACAAAGAACCTCCCTGGGTTTGAAAGCCTTAAGCTGGGTATTATTTTCCTGCAGGCAAATGCCAGCAGTTTTCACAGCTTCTTAATATCCTCTGGCTGAACCTTGGGGCTGCTGCTGTTTGTTTCTGCTACCCTTTGGAGCTAAGAGGTGATCAGCAGAGCAGACAGGGAGAGAAAGGGAAGCCAGGGGGAAGCAGACAGCACAGTCCTTTGAGACTAAGCTTTAAGGACTATTTCAGTCCTCTGCCAAGCTGATCTCTTGGTGGCACTTTTGATACTAGGTGGGTGGCAGGCAGACACCAAAGGTTCAGCTGCTGAGAATCTCTCAGTAGTGACCAGGCAGAGACTCACAGAATGTGAGGGGCTGGAAGGGACCTCCAAAGCTCATCCAGTCCAAGCCCCCTGCCACAGCAGCAGCACCCAGAGCAGAGCACACAGGAACACATCCAGGCAGCTCTGGAATAGCTCCAGTGAGGGAGACCTCCCCCCCGCCCTGGGCAGCCTCTTCCAGGCTTCTGTCACTCTCATAGGGAAAAAATTCCTACTCAGGGTTCACCCCAAAATAAAAGGCTTCAGTCCTTTACTTCCACCTCAGGCTTGACAGGACTGAACTGATGCTCTCTGTAGTGTTACAAGAGACATTAACAGAAAACAGGACTTTCCTTTTAGTGCTTGCTTTGTACTCCAGGAAAGCAAAGACTCCTCAGCCCCCACCTGCAGTCCTGGGTGCAGGTCTGCAGCCCCCAGCACAAGCAGGACATGGAAGTGTTGGAGCCAGTCCAGAGGAGGCCACCAAGATGCTGAGAGGGCTGCAGCAGCTCTGCTCTGAGCACAGGCTGAGAGAGTTGGGGCTCTGCAGCCTGCAGAAGAGAAGGCTTCCAGGAGAGCTTGCAGTGGCCTTGCAGCATCTGAAGGAGGCTCCAGGAGGGCTGGGGAGGGACTACTGACAAGGTCTGGGAATGACAGGGCAAGGGGTGATTGGTTTAAAGTGTCAGAGGGGAGATTGAAACTGGCTGTTAGGAAGAAGATGCTTGCAGTGAGGGTGGTGAGACACTGGCACAGGTTGAGGATGGTGAGACACTGGCACAGGTTGCCCAGGGAGGTGTTCAGGACCAGGCTGGATGAGGCCTTGAGCAACCTGTTCTAGTGGGAGGTGTCCCTGCCTATGGCAGGGGTTTGGAACTGGCTGAGCTTTGAGCTCCCTTCCAACCTAAACCATTCTGTGATTCAACTTGGGTCATTCAGAGGTTTGTAACAGTCAGCCTGTCCCCTCCATTGGTGCCAGTTGACACCTGCCAGGGGTTTTGTCACCTCATCTGAGTATCAGTTGTGGCCAAACACACACAAAAAGTTATCTGTGTGCACTCATCTACCTTTTTTCCCATACACTGTGGGGGGAAAAGGCTTCTTACACCTCCATCTGGGCAGTCCATGCCTATGAAAGCAGAACCTGCCCAGGCAACCATTCCAGGCCAGGATCTCATTTTGTCCTGTCAGCTTTTCAGACCTGATGCTCAATTCCCTGTGCAGGAATGTAAGGCTGCACCTCACAGCATGACTTCAAAACAAATAAAAAGTGTGGATCAGATTTAGCTTAGGATGAAATCATAATGAGAAAAAAGGGGGAAAAAAGGGTAATTGGGATGAAATTTTCACTCTGCCTCTCCTGGCCAAATGTGCATTGCCCTTAGCCAGCTGAAACTGCCATGGAAATAGCAGGAAGAGGCTGCTTGGTTCACAGGAGTATGTCTACAGCAGACACGAAGTCAGGAAAAACTGTGGAACACATTACTGGTTAAAAAGTTAAACCCCAACTCCTGGCCAACTCCTGGCCCATTCCAATGGCAAAACACTCTGTGAAGAACTTCCTCCTGACACAAGAGTCTGACCCTTTTTCAGCCAGTAGGACAAAATGTGACCTCCTGACTAGCTGCCATCTCCTGTGGCAACCCCAAAAGCTACCTTCATTGCAGAGGAAGGTGCTGAAAATTCATAGAATCATAGAATCAGGCAGGGTTGGAAGGGACCACAAGGATCAGCCAGTTCCAACCCCCCTGCCATGCCCAGGGACACCCTACCCTAGAGCAGGCTGCCCACAGCCTCAGCCAGCCTGGCCTTAAACACCTCCAGCCATGGGGCCTCAACCACCTCCCTGGGCAACCCATTCCAGCCTCTCACCACTCTCATGCTCAACAANCAGTGCAGAGCAGAGGGGGAGAATCACCTCCCTGGCCCTGCTGGCCACACTTCTCCTGCTGCAGCCCAGGCTCTGCTTGCTCTCTGGGCTGCAAGTGCACACTGCTGGCTCCTGTTGAGCTTCTCCTCCAGCAGCACCCCCAGGTCCCTCTCCTCAGGGCTGCTCTGCAGCCACTCACTGCCCAGCCTGGATTTGTGCTTGGCATTGCCTTGACCCAGCTGCAGGACCTTGCACTTGTTCTTGTTGACTCTCCTGAGCTTGGCTTGTGCCCACCTCTGCAGCCTGTCCAGGTCCCTCTGGCTGGATCCCTGCCCTCCAGCCTCTCTGCTGCAGCACACAGCCTGGTGTGGGCAGCAAACTTGCTGAGGCTGCACTCAGTGCCTCTGTCCATGGCACTCACAAAGATGTTGAACAAGACTGGTCCCAGGACTGATCCCTGAGGGACTCCACTTGTCACTGACCTCCACTTGGCCATGGACCTAATTTCTCAGACCTAACTTCTCAGGCTGTTCTCTTGTCCCAGAGATGGTGATGGCATTTGCCACACTGTGCTTTTTTTGATGATGTTCCCCTAAATCTGCTTTTCCAGCCAAACACAGATGCATCTGCTGCTTGTTGTACTTTTTAAAGTGTTTTGTTTTGTTTTAAAGGTTTGAGCACAGAGAAAGTTCCTCAGCCTACATTTGGAGAGTGACCCAAGATGTGGGAAAGTTGTTCCATTGCTTATGTTATTTTTTTTCACCCACTTTTGAGTGCTTTGAGGCTACATTTCCCCTGAGTTATGACAGATATTGCCACCCACCTTAGTTCTTCCTGCCTCTGCCCTAACAGAACCTCTTTGTTGTTTTATCTAATCAGATTCAGAGGCCCTGCTAGAGTTGGCTCTCTCAGAGTGTTCAAAGCAGTCCTATTCCTTATTTCCCAGGCTTCAGAAGAACCTAAAAATAACCCAGTGAAAATCTGCAATGCAAAGCTAATAGCCCATGCCAGTGTTAAGCAGCTACGTTGTCAGGATCAAGGAGAGCTTTTCACAGATCTAGAAAGATCTGAATAAATCAGGACACTTAATTTCCCTCTGCTCAGCTTTCCGAGTCCAATCTTGCCTAAGCCACTAAGAATTTGTAATGAAAATATTTATCTTTGTCTTTTTTTCCCCCTGGAGCTATGCAGTGCTTCTTCACACAGAGAGGAAAATCCATTATCAAACTGTCCATACACAAAAAGGAATGTTCATGGCAGAGGAGGGTTGGAGGTTCAGATGGCTTTGAGGTGAAAGTGAGCCGAGCTGGAGCAGGGCACAAGCTGCGGTCGTGGTGCCCGATGCCAGCTACTGAGGATTTTCTCTGGTGAATAAAGGACCTGCTGCTGGTGGATAAGAAGCTCAACATGAGCCAGCAGTGTGCTCTGGCAGCCCAGAGAGACAACCAGAGCCTGGGCTGCAGCAAGAGCACTTCCCACAGGCAGCAGCAGCAGTTGTGCACCAAGATCAACTAAATGACCCAAATGGAAATCCAACACTGCATCTGCAGACAAAAGGCCTGACTGAAAGAAGCTCGATCTGAGCTGTCACTGTGCTCCTGTAGCCCAGAGAGCAACCAGAGCCTGGGCTGCAGGGCGAGGACAGTGATCCTGCCCCTCTGCTCCGCACTGCTGAGACCCCACCTGGAGTACTGCCTCAGCCCCTGGGACGAGAGGGATGTGGAGGTGCTGGAGTGTGTCCAGAGCAGGGCCAGGAGGATGCTGAGAGGGCTGCAGCAGCTCTGCTGTGAGCACAGACTGAAAGAGTTGGGGCTGTGCAGTCTGCAGAGGAGAAGGCTCCCAGGTGACCTTCTTGTGGCCTTGCAGGATCTGAAAGGGACTACAAAAAAGCTGAAGAGGGACTTTTTAAGCTGTCAGGGACTGATAAGTGTGGGGGGAATGGAACAAAGCTGGAAATGGAGAGATTCAGCCTGGATGTTAGGAAGAAGTTGTTCAGCATGAGGGTGGTGAGAGGCTGGCAGGGGTTGCCCAGGGAGGCTCTATCCCTGGAGGTGTTTAAGGCCAGGCTGGATGAGGCTGAGGACTGAGGTGTCCCTGAGCATGGTAGGGGGGTTGGAACTGGCTGCTCCTTGTGGTCCCTTCCAACCCTGCCTGATTCCACGATTCTATGACCTGCAGCAGGCACAGGGCAGGGTTAGGCTCATTCAAACGTGCTAGAGTTGGTCAAAGCAGCCACGTTTGTATCTATCTCTGCACCATGACTGCCCCAGGATTTGTCAAAAGGCAGTGCTCAGAGAAGCAGAGGCCTGGCTCCACTGCCTGGATTGTGTGGCACAGCAACACCTTCCAACACAGATCACAGGGAATCAGGAAATGGGAGAAGCAGCAGTGTTAAATGCAGGCAATTGCTCTCCTTTAAATGGAGAGTGGAAAGCTGCTGTAATGACTGACTGTAAACGTTCCTGCTCCTGAAGGAACACTTTCACATTCCTGAAGGAACATTTAACTGCACCAGTACAGGTTGGGAGGTGAAACCTGCAGGCTGTGAGGCCATCCAGAGAGACTGGGACAGGCTGAGAGCTGGGCAGAGAGGAACCTAATGAGGTTCAGGAATGAGAAGAGCAGAGTCCTGCACCTGGGGAGGAAGAACAAACTGCAGCAGCACAGGCTGGGAGGTGACTGCTGGAGAGCAGCCCTGTGGAGAGGGACCTGGGAGTGCTGTGAGCGACAAGTTCTGCATGGCACAGCAATGTGACTTGGAGGCCCAAAAGGCCAGTGGGGTCCTGGGGGTCACTAAGAGGAGTATGCACAGCAGGTCCAAGGAGATTCTCCTCTCCCTCTACTCTGCCCTAGTGAGACCTCACCTGCAATATTGCATCCATTTCTGGACTCCCCAGTTCAAGAGGAACAGGGATCTGCTGGAGAGAGTCCAATGGAGGGCTGCAAGGATGCTGCAGGGACTGGAGCACTGCCTGAGGAGGAGAGGCTGAGAGCCCTGGGGCTGCTTAGGCTGCAGAGGAGAAGGCTGAGAGGGGATCTGAGCAATGTCCATCAAGAGCTGAGGGCTGGGGGGCAGGAAGGAAGGGGCAGGGACAGCCTCTGCTCACTTGTGCCCTGCCATAGGACAAGGGGCAAGGGATGGAAACTGCAGCACAGGAAGTTCCACCGCAACATCAGCAAGAACTTCTTGAGGGTAAGGGTCCCAGAGCCCTGGCACAGGCTGCCCAGAGAGGCTGTGGAGTCTCCTTCTCTGGAGCCTTTCCAGCCCTGTCTGGATGTGTTCCTGTGTGACCTGTGCTGGATTCTCTGCTCCTGCTCTGGCAGGGGGGTTGGACTCGATGATCTCTGGAGGTCCCTTCCAGTTCTTAACATCTGTGATCCTGTGAACTACTTCACATTTGCTGGCAACAGCACAGTTTTCTCTATGATACAAAAGAGTTTACAACAGTTTTGCAGTTCCCCTCTTGCAGAGGAACTGAAAAGTTGGCAGCAAAGGCACAACACTGAAGCAATTAAAGCATTTACACAAACGAGCCCAAGCAAGAATCCCTTTTAAGAAGTCTGGAACCGGTGCACGCCTGCTAACTTCCAGAAGCCAGGAAATGGCCAGCAGCACGGCAGCCCAGCTTCCAAACCTGCAACTCTGCTCAAAGGATGCTAGTGTTAAGCAGACATAAGGACAGCAACCAGCCCAAGCCTCTGGAGTAATCCAAAACACAACACAGACCTTAACTCTGAGCCTGTGGAACAGCTGCACGATGGAAAAGAGCCTTTGGGTGAGAGGCTGAGCTCAGGCCAGGCACTGCAATGCAGTCTGGCCCTTGGGAGCTGAGGATCGGTGATGGAACAACATCAGACCTGCAGTGAAACAAAACTGAAAGCATGGGGGAAAAAAGTCAGCCTTGAAGCAGAAATTATAGTGAGGTGAATCCATTTGTGTCTGCCATGGAGGCAGGGAGCTAACGTGGCAGAGTCAGGGGCTGTGAAAATAGAACTGGTTTGTTTTCCTGGGACCCCCAAACTACACACAAAACTGGTTCAGGCTTATTCACAGATTCCAGATGGATCAAGGATTTCTTCAAAAGGATGTTATAGGCAAATTTAGAGATTTGGGAATCAGAAAGAACCACCCAAACACAGGGACAGTGTAAAACAGAGCCCTGCCTAAAGGCAGGAGCCCTCCAAAGGCAGGGATGGTGTAAAACAGAGCCCTGCCTAAAGGCAGGAACCCTCCAAAGGCAGAGATGGTGTAAAACAGAGCCCTGCCTAAAGGTAGGAGCCCTCCAAAGGCAGGGATGGTGTAAAACAGAGCCCTGCCTAAAGGCAGGAGCCCTCCAAAGGCAGGGACGGTCCGGCCCGGGAGCCGTGTCACGGCAGGAACCTGTCCTGCGGGGCACTCTGCCAAGGCAGGAGCTCTTTCAAGGCAGGGATCTTTTTTCCAGGTGGGATCCCCTTTGCCTCCTCTGTTGCTCTATGCTTTTCTCGACAAGATGTCCATTTGCTGTCTTACACCAGGGGCAAAACCCCAGCCGAGCCCCAGCCCGACTCCAGCGCAGGCTTCCACACGGGGCCAGCAGACGCGTGGAAAGGCACCACCTTCAAGCCTGCAGGGTGAGGGGGGGAAAGCAGCTTTCACACCTTCTCCTCCCCAGTCAAACCCTCAGCAGGGAGAGAAGAAAGGGCTTTGGAGTGCCGGGGCACAGTATCTAACCCTAATGAGGCAGCGCCAGCCTGCCTGCACTTACAGGCTTCGCTTTTGTCTCTCCTGCGCAGCACAGGCGCCTGGGGAAGGATTTCCTTTCTGTGCTTGCACAGTGGAAGGAGGTTTTGACGGCAGAGTCCTGCGAGGAAGCAGCATCGCAGTGGGCACAGAGAAGGCAGCTTCGGCTTCTTCATGCGCCACTGTTTGTTTGCTTTGCCTTCAGTATGAAACTGTTAACCCTGGAAAAAAAACCACCCCCCAGGAACATGGCTAAATATTTATTATCATAATCTCCTCTTTCACATATTTGCAAGTTCAGTACTGAAACACTATCCAATGGGATGCCCCAGCCAAAGTGGATGGAGCAGACGTTGTGTTTCTCCTTTTTATTTGATGTCTATTCCCCTCCTGATGTTGGTGGATGATAACAATCTGAAATCAGACGTGGAAAAACACAGGGGTGGATACTTTATCCCTTCTAATTTTGGCCATTAATGGCTTGAACTTCACAGAATCACAGAGTGTGAGGGGCTGGAAGGGACCTCCAAAGCTCATCCAGTCCAACCCCCCTGCCACAGCAGCAGCACCCAGAGCAGAGCACACAGGAACACATCCAGGCAGCTCTGGAATAGCTCCAGAGAGGGAGATTCCACAATCACCCCTGGGCAGCCTCTTCCAGGCTTCTGTCACCCTCACAGGGAAAACATTTTCATGTTTCCATGAAACTTCCTCTGCCTCAGCTTCCACCCATTCCACCCTGGCACTGGGCATCACCCAGCAGAGCCTGGCTCCAGCCCCTGGCACTCACCTTTACATCTTTAGAACCATTGCTGAGGCCCCCCCTCAGTCTCCTCCTCTGCCAGCAGCACAGCCCCAGCTCCCTCAGGCTCTCCTCCTAAGGAAGATCTTCCACTGCTTTCAGCATCCTTGTGGCTCTGTGCTGGATTCCCTCAAGCAATTCCCTGAGGTCCTTCTCGAACTGAGGGGCCCAGAACTGGACACAGTATCCTAGATGTGGCCTTACCAGGAGGAGGAGAAATTCCCCCTTACCAGAGGGGGGAGAAATTATTAAACTAATATGTGAAATCTTAGATTGTAGCCATTTTGAGGGGGAAAAAAAGAGTGTTAAGTGTGCACATACCACATTCACATGAGAAGCCAACGACTAGGGCAGCGAAATCTGGCTTCAGAGAAGTCAACAAAGGCTTCCTACCCATGTCAGCAGTGCCAGAATTTTACCTCCTAGCTTGGGGTTCTGTCCAGCAGGATCCATTTCAAACTTTGTGGCCACCCTTCTGCTTTCCTTAGTATTGCTGCCCAAACTGCCACGTTCCTGGCTGAAATTCCTGGCAAGCCCTGCTGCTCTCTTGAGTTTTTCTAAAGCTCCACCGTTAAAGAGCTCTTGAGCAAACTGCTCCAACTGGTTGGCATTAGAAGGAAATGAAAACCTTTCAAGTGGCTATTGTGCATGTGATTTGAATGCACTGGATGACATTTCAACACCAGGCAATGCCTCCTTCACCACAGTCATCCAGAGTGCTTTGGGTTGTTGGGTTTAGTTTCTGGTGGGTTGTTTTTTTTTGTCCTTCTCCCTTCCCCATATGGGCACTGAAGTTCTCCAGCAGCACTGCTCCCTCTCCAGGTTTTTCTAGGCTTTGTGAGAGGCTCTTTGAAGATATTTTCTGCCAACGGAAAAGGCTTCAGTGTGCAATGTGCTTTTTGGGCAGCTCGCAGGTCTGAAGCCTTGATGTGATTATTTGATCATGTATGAAGTAACTCCCAGGATCAATGAGCGAAGTCCTGGGTACTACTTTGAAGTTCACAGCACAATTTGCCTTGGCTTAAATCTGAGCAGCACCAGACTGACATCCCTTAATGAATTGCTGTACTTCTTGGGCTGCAGCAAGAGCAGTGTGGGCAGCAGGGCAAGGAAGGGGATTCTGCTCCGTGGCTCTGCTCTCCTCAGATCCCACCTGGAATACTGTGTGCAGTTCTGGAGCCCCCAGCACAAGCAGGACATGGAACTGTTGGAGCCAGCCTAGAGGAGGCCACCAAGATGCTGAGAGGCTGCAGCAGCTCTGCTCCGAGCACAGGCTGAGAGAGCAAGCAGAGCCTGGGCTGCAGCAAGAGAAGTGTGGGCAGCAGGGCGAAGGAAATTATCCTCCCTCTCTCCTCTGCACTGCTGAGACCCCACCTGGAGTACNCAAAAAAGCTGGGGAGGGACTTTTTAGGCTGTCAGGGAGTGCCAGGACTGGGGGGAATGGAACAAAGCTGGAGGTGGGGAGAGTCAGACTGGATGTTAGGAAGAAGTTGTTGAGCATGAGAGTGGTGAGAGGCTGGAATGGGTTGCCCAGGGAGGTGGTGGAAGCCTCATGCCTGGATGTGTTTCAGGCCAGGCTGGCTGAGGCTGTGTGCAGCCTGCTCTAGGGTAGGGTGTCCCTGGGCATGGCAGGGGGGTTGGAACTGGCTGATCCTTGTGGTCCCTTCCAAGCCTGCCTGATTCTATAATTCTAAGTGCTGCAGCACCTTTAGCAAAACATCTTCTGTAAACCTGGGTGGAAAACACAGAGCTCCTATTTCCCTGCTTCTTTTGAAACTAAATTAGAATTTATACTTGCATTAAAACAATAATCTGGGACACATAAGGGCCACGTTGGAAGCATCTCTCAAGCTAACAGGAAATGAGAGACAGTAACAGGACTTCAAACTACTTTCTCACTTCTGATGAGGACTCAATGCTTGCGAAGACAATTTCCTTTCACAATCTGCAGTGTGTCCAGCAGATCCAGGGAGGTTCTCCTCCCCCTCTGCTCTGCCCTGCTGAGACCCCATCTTGAGTACTTCCTTCAGTTTTGGGCTCCCCAGTTTCAGAGGGACAGGGATCTGTTGCAGAGGGTCCAGCAGAGGGCTGTGAGGATGATGAAGGGACTGGAGCACTGCTTGATGAGAAGAGGCTGAGGGACCTGGGGCTGCTTAGTCTGGAGAAGAGAAGACTGAGAGGAGATTTAATCAATGTCTGTAACTATCTGAGGGCTGGGGGTCAGGAGGGGGGGACAGGCTCTGCTCACTGCTCCCTGGGATAGGACAAGCAGCA
>WAAF01011895.1:127948-150759 GCA_013400475.1 Tricholaema leucomelas
GGGGGTTGGACTGGATGATCTCCTTGGGTCCCTTCCAACCCCTGACATCCTCTGAGCCTGTGACATTAGGAAAAAGCTTTTCTCAGAGAGAGTGGTCAGAGATTGGAATGAGCTGCCCAGGGAGGTGCTGGAGTCGCCCAGTCTGGATGTATTTAAGGGTGGTTTGGATGTGTTGCTTGGGGCTATGGTTCAAGGTAAATCTTGTAGAGTAAGGTCACCTGGGAGCCTCCTCTTCTGCAGCCTGCACAGCCCCAACTCCCTCAGTCTGTGCTCACAGCAGAGCTGCTGCAGCCCTCTGAGCATCCTCCTGGCCCTGCTCTGGACACACTCCAGCATCTCCACATGCCTCTTGTCCCAGGGGTTCCAGAGCTGGATGCAGGACTCCAGGTGGGGTCTCAGCAGAGTGGAGCAGAGCAGAGGGGGAGAATCACCTCCCTGGCCCTGCTGGCCACACTTCTGCTGCAGCCCAGGCTCTGGTTGCTCTCTGGGCTGCAAGTGCACACTGCTGGCTCCTGTTGAGCTTCTCCTCCAGCAGTACCCCCAAGTCCCTCTCCTCAGGGCTGCTCTGCAGCCACTCACTGCCCAGCCTGGATTTGTGCTTGGCATTGCCTCGACCCAGCTGCAGGAATGTGCACTTGGATCTGTCAAATGGCATTGTAAAAGCACAGCAACTGACATCCGAGGCTGACACAAAGCTTCAGATGGAGATACCCATTGTTGGAGAAGCAAGAAAAGGATGGTTTGGGTTTGGCTTTTGCAGCAGGAGAACGCCACATTTTTAACTCTTCCCACTTTGAACTCTTTCCATCGTAGTCCACCGAGAAATCGGAGGAACGACTTCTGGAGCTGCGATGTCCCTCAGGAACTTGAAGAGCAGCTCTTGGCTGTAGGTGCCGACGGCGTTAGCTTCGTGACAAGCACAAGTGTGGTCCCCTGCGTGGCCCTGGCATCGCCTCCAAACGGAAAACCCAACGGAATTCAGCTCCGACTCCCTCCGCTTTCCCCACAGGCTGCTGCGCAGCGCCCAGGAGCTTGAAGGCAGCAATGAAAGCGGGCAGCCAGCTCAGGAGAAGTGACAGCGGCGGGGAGGCAATGAAGCCACCGCCCGGCTACGAGCTCGCGGTGCCAGCTGCCCGCGGACAGGTGGCCCGAGGGCCTCCAGCCCGTGCCCGCTGCGCGCACGGAGCAGCTCCCCCAACCGGCATAGTCCTCCTGCCGCTCGCAACTCGCCGGGGGCAGGTGCGCGGGCGAGCCTCACCGGCTCCGGCGGGAGCGGCGGCCGGGGACTGCTGCTTTATCCTGGCGTGACCTCTCACGGTGGAAGCGGTGAGCTGCGGCGCAGCACGACCCTGCCCGCCCTCTTCCCCCGGCACAGCTCTCCGCCAGCGCTGCACGCCCGCCGCCCAGCAGGCGGCGCCACTCCGAGCGCCCGCTGCGCACCGCGGCCAGGCGTCACCGTGCTGCGACTTCCGCCTCCAGCCGCGCGGCCGGGCGGCGGCCCGGGCCAGGCCAGGCCTCTGCCACGGTAGCGGTGGCGGCTGGGGACGCCGCCCGCCCTCTGTCCCCCTCTGCCCGGTACGTGTCTCCCAGGCGCGGCGGAGGGAAGGCGGCGGGTTTGCGCGGTCACGTGGTGTCTCCGCGTGCCGGGAGGGTTTCCTGGGCAACCGCGCCGTTAGCGCGGGGGTGGCCGCGGCTTAGGGCGGCCGTCGCTGCCCAGGTACGTTCTCGGTGCCCGGAGGCGAGGCACTGCAGCGGTCTCCCACCTCTCTCGGGAGCATCCTTGGAGGCTCAGAGCCGATCTCTGTCCACCTGCTTGGCCTGGCGGTGCTCCATTTGGGACTGCTCTCCTGCCGTCTCGGAGGCCTCACACAGCCGAGGGTCGTCGCCGCCATCTCGGCAGCAGTCGCTAGGCCCGTGGTGGGTGGAGAGAACGGGGCTGGAGGAGAGCCGCGGAGTCGCCGCCCGCCGGCTCCAGGTCTGCTGCTACTGCGTGTGCTTCAGTGGAAGCCGGAGGAGGAGCAGATCGCGTCTGGTTCCAGCGCTGGGGTGGTTAGAAGGTTACATGAAATGCGTTAGGCTGCCTACGCTCTACTTCATCGCTGCGGTTTAGCCTTCTCTTCCCAAAACTTCTGCGCTGGTATAATCCAGAAAGAGGCTTCTTTGTTTTATGTCCAGAGTCGTAAGACTCTCAATTCTAAAGCGTGTTCTGTGAAGGATGTTTGCTAAGAGTAATGGTTGGCTGTAAGCTTCTGTTCTGGAAACTGCCTGTGGCATCCTGGCCTGGCTCAGGAGCAGTGTGGGCAGCAGGAGCAGGACAGTCCTTCTGCCCCTGTGCTCAGCACTGCTCAGGCCACACCTTGAGTGCTGTGTCCAGTTCTGGGCCACTCAGTTCAGGAGAGATGCTGAGGTGCTGGAAGGTGTCCAGAGAAGGGCAGAAAGGCTGGGGAGGGGCCTGGAGCACAGCCCTGTGAGGAGAGGCTGAGGGAGCTGGGGGTGTGCAGCCTGCAGAAGAGGAGGCTCAGGGCAGAGCTCATTGCTGTCTGCAGCTCCCTGAAGGGAGGCTGTAGCCAGGTGGGGGTTGGTCTCTGCTGCCAGGCAACCAGCAACAGAACAAGGGGACACAGCCTCAAGCTGTGCCAGGGGAGGTCTAGGCTGGATGCTAGGAGGAAGTTGTTGTCAGAGAGAGTGATTGGCATTGGAATGGGCTGCCCAGGGAGGTGGTGGAGTCACTATCCCCGAAATGTTTAAGAGGAGGCTGCATGGGGCACTTAGTGCCATGGGTTAGTTAATCAGAAGGTATTAGGTGCTAGGTTGGGCTGGATGATCTTGAAGGTCTTGTCCAACCTGGTCAATTCTGTCAGTCTTAAAAACAAAACCAAAAACAAAACAAAAAAACCCCAAACCAAGAAACTGTTGCCAGTTTTTATAAAAGGTAGACAGAAGTGCAGACAGTGTCAGGAGAAGCAGTTTGTTTTTCTGGCAAGGCTGAGATTGGCTGAAGTATTTAGCAGGGCCAGTAAACTGTTCAAGCATCCTATGCTTAGCATCTCGTGTTCTCTGATGAGAAAGTCTAAAAGGAGACAGGATTATGTGTGTCAGGAGAGGCTGCATCCATAATCTTCTTACCATGTTTGCAGAGCTGTTGTCCAGCTGCTTGCATAAGGGTATCTCATTGAATTCAAAGGCTGAGCAGTCTGCTGTAACTTCTCTTTCCCCCCTTTTTTTGTTTGTTTTAACTGCCAGAGCCCAAGTGTCAGGTGGTCTGTGGGTGAATAAGGAGTGAAAGCAGGAAGCAGTTGTCACAACTCACCTGTCAAAAGCAATTTGCTGGGTAGGTAACAGTCCTTACGTGGTGGGAGGATTCCATAGTGGGAGAAGTTTTATTTGCTGGTAAAAACGTTCCTGCAAATGTTTAGCCATTTTTATGTTTCCATAGCACTTTGCAACCTGGAAGATGCTTGGTTAGTTTGATGTTGCTCTCCAGATGGAGTTTGGAAGGTAGCCACATGTGTTGAGCTGCATGGTGTACAAAAGCCTTGCAGCATCTTGAGTGTGGGGCATATTTTATACCTAAGAGCTCAACACAGACTTTTGGGAATGGGAGTAGGGGGCAAGTGTCGTTTGCTTTCTGTGCCAGGGCAGATCAAATCAAATCTCCTTTAAGCTAAAAAGACTTTCATGTATTTGTTGCTTACTGAGTCCTGAGCAGAGCAGAGATGATGAAATTGGGACTTACGATGTCACAGGTCTCCAGTTATGGAAAAGAAACATAGAAATTAACTGAGGCCCTTAAAATAGATCACAGAATCACAGAATGTCAGAGGTTGGAAGGGACCTCCAGAGATCATCCAGTCCAACCCCTCTGCCAAAGCAGCATCACTCAGGGTGGTTCATGCAGGAAGACATCCAGGTGGGTTTTGAATGTCTCCAGAGAAGGAGACTGCACAACCTGTCTGGGCAGCCTGCTCCAGGGCTCTGTCACCCTCACTAAAGAGTTTTCTCATCACAGAACATCAGGGGCTGGAAGGGACTTCAAAAGATCATCTGGAGTCCATGGGGTAGTATTACTGCAGTGAATTCTTGTTTGATCGGTGACAAAGCTGGGTAGCAAAGACAGCTGCCTTGTGAAGAACTGTGTCAAGATGAGGGAAAGAACTGCATTTATCCCTCCAAGTTTAAGTGCTGAAGTTATTGTTCAGGAAATCAGTGTTTTGCTTGTAAGGCATTTGGGTAACTCGGCTGTGTTTGCCTTGATTGTTGTGTTCAGCCAAATCATCTTGCTGATAGCTGTCTGTGAAAGCAGCAAATGGCTAAGCTGCCTGTAATTTTGGAATGCTCTTGATTGACTTTGGGGTTGTTTTTAACGTTAATTTTCCAGCTCAGCTGTTTGGAAGGTGACCATTCACTTGCAGAGCATGGCCCATCGATTTTCAGAAGAAGAATTAGATGAGCAGTTTGAAGAGTTTCTGAAAGAGGTATGTTTCACTTCCCTTGTCTCTGCTAAACTACAAGGGGAAAATTGAGTGGGAAGTGCAAGATGCAGTTGTGCTTTTGTGCCATAATTCACGTGGCTGTCTTATGTCTCTTTCTTTGCAAGGGCTTAAGTTCACTGCTAAACTTAATGCAGACTATTTTTGCTGTATCAAAGCCAAGAGAAGGGGATTGTGATTAAATATTTTGGCACTGCTAGGCTGTACCTTCAGAAAGAGCCTTTGCTTGATTTTTTTTGTTTAACTGGGTGTGTTGTGTAGTAACAGAACCTCAAAACTGATACATAATTGAAAATGAGATAATTTTTTTTCCTCTATGTAGGCACAAGCTACATATTAAGAATTCCCTTCATTCTTTTATGCAATACCTAATTTCACAGAATCCTATTTTAAAACTCTTATATTGAAAAGAAATTAAAAGAATCCTAGTGAAGAGAAGTATGTTAGGAGTGATTGGGAGCTTCCCATTTGATCCATGTTGGGAGTGATTGGGAGATTTTTGTTTGATTCATGTCAAGAGTGGGAGGTTTTAATTTGATTTATGTTGGATTGATTGGGAGATTTCCCTTTGGTTCATGTTGGAGTGATTGGGAGCTTTCCATTTAGTTCATGTTGGAGTGATTGGGAGATTTCCATTTGATCCACATTAGGAGTGATTGGGAGATTTTTGTTTGATTCATGTCAAGAGTGGGAGGTTTCCATTTGCTTTATGTTTGATTGATTGGGAGATTTCCCTTTGGTTCATGTTGGAATGATTGGGAGATTTCCCTTTGGTTCATGTTGGAGTGCTTGGGAGATTTGCCTTTGATTCCTTTTATCCCCCATGATGCTTGATGATTTTGGGTACAGCCAAAGTCATGCAAGTCTGTGGGTTATGATTTAAGTTAACCATTATTGGATGGGGTCAAAATCTGCCAACTTTGGTTGTGTTTTTTTCATTGCATATAGATCTGTAATTCCAGGATTTGCCCTCTGGTCTATCAGGCACTCAGTCTGCTAACCTCCCCAGCTTTCTTGCAGCCCCTTAAAGGGGCTACAGTAAGGTCACAATAAGGTCACCTTGGAGCCTTCTCCTCTCCAGACTGAGCAGCCGCTTAAAGGTAGAACAGCTAACTTAAAGGTAGATCCTGGCTTCAATTTCTTTGTGCAATGGAGTTAACATTCTTGAATTCATTGCACTTATTGTCAGTAAAAATAGAAAATTAGGCTCTGCATGTCTGTCAGAACTTCTTTGCTTGCTATTGTTACAAAGGAAGTTGCTCTTAGGGAAAAGAAAGGAGGTTTATTCTTCTGTCAAAACTCTGCCTATGATTGCTTCTAGCATTTTGTTCCTCATTTGACATGCTCTTCTTGCTCCTCAGCTGTTGCCCATACTGACATTGCTTGAGTTAGGGGGGGAAAAAATCTCCAAGTAGCTGTATTGAGTTATTCTGAGTGGGATATGGCATGTTCTGGAAAATGCAGCTTTTAACAGCTTGTGTCTTGCTTTGAAATGATAAAAAGCCAATTAGAAGTGTTTAAGCTTTCTCAGACGCATCCACTACAAATCCAGGCATTAAAACTATGCTCTTTTATTGCCTTTCTAATGTTTTGCCAGATAGATATTTGAAGTGTATTAGAAGGGCTGTAGTTAGTAGGTCAGGAGAGGTTTCCCTACTCTACTTTGCCCTGGTGAGGCTGTATCTGGAATACTGTATCCAGTTCTGGGCTCCTCAGTTCAGGAGGGACAGAAAACTGCTTGGAAGAGTCCAGCACAGAGCTACAAAGACAATTAAGGCAATGGAACATCTCTCTTGGGAGGAGAGGCTGAGGGAGCTGGAGCTGTGCTGCTTGGAGAGAAGGAGCCTGAGAAGTGGCCTCAGGAATGGATACTAATAGATGCAGGGCACTGTCAGGAGCACCGAGCCAGGCTCTGCTCAGTGACATCCAATGATAGGACAAGGGGTAGTGGATGCAAGCTGGAGCAGAGGAGGTTCCACGTGAACATAGTGGAGAGCTTTTTCATTGTGAGTGTGCCAGAGCCCTGCAGCAGGCTGCCCAGAGGGGTTGTGGAGTCTCCTTCTCTGAAGCAGTTTAAAACCCACCCGTGTGCATTCCTGTGTAACATACTTTAGGTGATCCTGCTTTGGCAGGGGCGTTGGACTAGGTGATCTTTCAAGGTCCTTTCCAACCCCTAACATTCTGTGACTCTCTGATACAGACCCAAATAAGAATAATGTCTTCTCTTTGTTACTTTATATCATAGAAACAAGCAGGTTGGAAGAGATTTCTAAGCTCATCCAGTCCAACCTAGCACCCAGCCCTGGCCAATCAACCAGACCATGGCACTAAGTGCCCCAGCCAGGCTTGGCTTCAACACCTCCAGGCACGGCCACTCCACCTCCTCCCTGGGCAGCCCATTCCAATGCCAATCACTCTCTCTGCCAACAACTTCCTCCTAACATCCAGCCTAGACCTCCCCTGGCACAGCCTGAGGCTGTGTCCCCTTGTTATGCCCCTGGCTGCCTGGCAGCAGAGCCCAACCCCACCTGGCTACAGCCTCCCTTCAGGGAGCTGCAGACAGCAATGAGCTCTGCCCTGAGCCTCCTCTTCTGCAGGCTGCACACCCCCAGCTCCCTCAGCTTCTCCTCACAGGGCTGTGCTCCAGGTAGACTACATCCCCAGCCTGCCCCACATTCACCAGGCAGGTGACCTGGTGTGCATGCATTAGCTCTTATGTCCCTCCTTCTGCTTTGCTTTTTCATTACAAGTGTGCAGCCTTTTAATGTTAGAAGGAAGAGAAACTGTTGTGCTCTGCTGGTTGAAACTGCTACGCTGGTGGTGTTTGTGTTGAGATTTTGCTGTTTCCTCCCCATCATTAAAAACTTTATGGGCTTGAGAAGGATTTAATGTTGCTCAAGCAAATCTGTCAGAGGAGAACTGGAGCAGGATGATTTTTCCTTTTTAAATTACTGTTTCCCACTGTGTGCTTGCAATTAAAACATAACGAAGTGAAAAGTCTGTGTGCACAGTTGGATGACGCAGGATGATGAGGATTAAACTGAAGCCTTTTGGCATGTGCACTGGGATTTGAAATCTGTCAGTGAAGAGGATTTTCTGGGCTTTTGTCATTATACAGGAGGAAAGAGAACTGTGTGATAACAATTACTGCATGCAGGAGAGGTCTTTTCATGATTCCTCTGCCTGGTTCAGCTTATTCCCACCCGCTTGCCAGAATGGCCTGTCATCATCCGTGATTCTTCCCTTCCTCCTCTATTGTCTGTGTGCCTGTGATCCTTCCACTGCTCGCCACCAGTGTCTTGCTTCCCCTATTGTCACTTTAATGTCCCTTAAATATCATCTGTCATATTGGTATAGCTCTAGGTTTCCAGCCTTGGCTGTGAAGTTGCCTTGGGACATGCAACCTGAGGAGCTCTAATTCATTGTGCTTCTATTAATGGCTTTTTTGATGAGGCTTCAAGCAAAACAAAGTTAGGAAAGAGCCATTGACTGCTTCTAGTGTTCTAGGCTGACTTTTGTTCTACTTGATATTCATGGACAGCTGAGAAGAAAGCCCTTCAGAAGGGAAGGCTGTGCCATCTTCACCAGAAAATCTGTAGGATGGAAGCTGGGAGAGTAACAGCACACATTAAAAAATGGAGTTTAGTTGTTATTGAAAGACTGAAAGTATTAAAATGTTGGTTTGTACTGAAAATAGAACTTGGAGTAGACTTCTGTCCTGGTTTTGCAGGAACAGACTCACAGGGCAGCCACTAGCAGTTTTGAGTGTGCCAGGGCAGCTGACTTGACTCTGTTCCCTTCTTCTGTTACTGGTTACCTGGCAGCAGAGCCCAACCCCACCTGGCTACAGCCTCCCTTCAGGGAGCTGCAGACAGCAATGAGCTCTGCCCTGAGCCTCCTCTTCTGCAGGCTGCACACCCCCAGCTCCCTCAGCCTCTCCTCACAGGGCTGTGCTCCAGGCCCCTCCCCAGCCTTGCTGCCCTGCTCTGGACACCTTCCAGCACCTCAACATCTCTCCTGAATTGAGGGGCCCAGAACTGGACACAGCACTCCAGGTGTGGCCTGAGCAGTGCTGAGCACAGGGGCAGAAGAACCTCCCTTGTCCTGCTGGCCACACTGCTCCTGAGCCAGCCCAGGATGCCATTGGCTCTGCTGCCCACCTGGGCACACTGCTGGCTCCTGTTCAGCTTCTGTCTACCAGCATCCCCAGTCCCTCTCAGCCATGCTGTTGATTGGATAGGGCTGGGTGAGAGGCTGGACTGGATGAACCTGGAGGTCGCTTCCAACCTGGTTGATGCTATGATTCTATGTAGCTGTCCCTGTCCTTGAAGCTTTTTTGGCTTTTAAGTGGAGACAGAACAACCAACACTGATTTGATGTTTTTCTTTCTTATCAGTGTTTTCAGAGTGCTGAAAGACTCTTTTATAGCAAAGGAAGAAATCTGTGCCACTTACTGGTATTGTAAAGCCATTTCTGATCCAAGGAGCTTATAGTTTGGACTGAACCATCTCAGAAGTCTTTTCCAGCCTGGTTAATTCTGTGATTCTGAGTCAGTGGATTTATTTATTTAGTTTTAAGGGAATTAAGAAAAAAAAGAAGAAGAATCTGTAAGTTTCAGCACAGAGACAACAAACATCTCTAGGAAGAAATAACACAAGTATGTTTTGTGTCTGCATCTCTTTCCCAGCTGCTGCTGCTTTGCTGTCTGCTGCTGACAAGATGCCTCAACCTAGAAAGTTTCCAGAACTTGAGAACCACCTGTGGGAGTTTCAGTTTCTTTAGTTACAGTACTCTAAGGACTGCAAGCATCATTTGAAGTTCTGCTTGCAGAGCAGAGGATACTATGAGTCATAAATGAACCAGCAAGTGATAGCAGAGCTTGCATCAAGCACCTGTCAGTGGTTGTAGCTAGCAGGAGGCAGTGCAACCTTTGGGGCCAATGGCACCAGTGCTGGTGACTAGTGCAAGGGAGTTGTTATTTATAGGACACTCTTAAGGATGTAGAGCTGGTTTGTTCTGTGTCACTGAGCCAGCTCAAAGAAATTGCAATACCTTCTGCTGTCTAGCACTTTCCTAATTTATTGAAGTGCATTTTATTAAAGTGCAAGCCTCAGAGCTCTTAAATTTCCTTTCTCAGACTGACAGACATCCAGTTTTCTCCAGTGGAACTGTGAGCTTTGAAGACTCTGTTGGTCAGAGATATTAAGAAGAATGTTATTTTCTTCTTCTTTATTTCTTCAGTGGGGTAATTGGCACTTGATTGATGGATGTTCATGTTAGGCCCATGCAAATGGAAGGATTATATAGCAAAGGTAGAATTTATGGTAGTGCTTTTTATGCATTAGGGATTGGGCAGGGGGCTGCACAGGCTGGTTCTAATAAAGCATCCTCCTATGTTTTACATGTTAAGTCACAGCATCATAGAATGGGCTGGGTTGGAAGGGACCTCCAGAGCTCATCCAATCCAACCCCCTCTGCACTCAGCAGGGACATCCTCAGCTAGAGCAGGTTGCCCACAGCCCTCTCCAGCCTCACCTCAAATGTCACAGAATTAACCAAGTTGGAAAAGACCTCTAAGATCATCGAGTCTAACGGGTGGGGTCACAACCACCTCCCTGCGCAACCTGTTGCAGTGTTCCAGCAGCCTCCTGCTGCAGAACCTGTTCCTGACATCCAATCTCAATCTGCTCTAGTTTGAAGCCATTGCCCTCCTCCTGTCCCTGCAGCCCTTTGCAAACAGTCTCTCTGCAGCCTTCTTGCAGCCCCTTCAGGCACTGGCAGGCTGCTGTTAGGTCTGCCCAGAGCCTCCTCTTCTGCAGGCTGCACACCCCCAGCTCCCTCAGCCTGTCCTTGTAGCAGAGCTGCTGCAGTGTGGGGTAAAGATAGGCATCTCTCTTCTGCAGTTTAGAGTCCCAGGAGACCTTATTGTGGCCTTCCAGTATATGAAAGTAGTTTACAAGAAAGCTGGGAAGGGACTTTTTAGGGTGTCAGGTAATGAAAGGACTGGGGGGAATGGATCCAAGCTAGAGGAGGAGAGATTTGGATTAGACATTAGGAAGAAGTTCTTCAGCATGAGGGAGGTGGTGGAAGCCTCAAAGAATCATAGAATGGTTTATGTTGGAAGTGACCTCAAAATTCATCCAGTTCTAAACCCCTGCCATAGGCAGGGACACCTCCCACTAGAACAGATCTCTCAAGGCCTCATCCAACCTGGCCATGAACACCTCCAGGGAGGGAGCATCCACAGCTTCCCTGGGCAACCTGTGCCAGTGTCTCACCACCCTCACCGCAAACAACTTCTTCCTAACAGCTACTTTCAGTCTCCCCTCTGCCACTATTGAACCCATTCCTCCTCATCCTGTCATGTCAAGACCTTGTCAGTAGTCCCTCCCCAGCCCTCCTGGAGCCCCCTTCAGACCCTGCAAGGCCACTCCAAGGTCTCCTGGAAGCCTTCTCTTCTCCAGGCTGCAGAGCCCCAACTCTCTTAGCCTGTGCTCAGAGCGGAGCTGCTGCACCTCTCTCAGCCTATCGGTGACCTCCTCTGGGCTGGCTCCAACACTTCCATGTGCTGCTTGTGCTGGGGGCTGCAGACCTGCACCCAGGACTGCAGGTGGGGTCTGAGGAGAGCAGAACCAAGGGGCAGAATCCCCTCCCTTGCCCTGTGCCCACACTTCTCAAGGCCAGGCTGGATGTGGCTCTGGGCAACCTGATCTAGTGCTAGGTGTCCCTGCCCACGATGGGTTTTGGAGCTGGATGGTGCTTGATGTGCTTTCCAGCCCTAGCAATTCTGTGATCTGAACTCAGAAGTTCAGAACTGCACAGCTGAAAGGCAGTTAAAGCAACGGGAAAACATAAAAGCTGTCTTTAACCTCCTCTGCATTTGCCTCAGTCTCTTTCAGATGATTCACTTGGAAACTCGAAGAAAAAACCCAGCGTCCTTGACACACTGGGACAGCCCAGGAAAAAGGAAGCCAAGAAGAAGGATTCAGTGCCCTGGTGGATATCCGAGGAGGATTCAATGGACGGTGGTAAGTAATGTGGTTGGCCACAGGGGGGCAGCCTCGTTCCTCCTCACGCGTATAGAGGCTTCAGCTCGGGTTAGGTTGGTGCCGCTCAAGCGCCTTAGAACAGCACAGCTCAAGTGTGCAACTCTTCATTGTCTGGCTTTGGTGGGTTTTTTTTTCTTCAAGGGATCACGTAGAGGCTGTAAGCCAGCTTGCTGCTGTGGGGATCCTTTGCTTTGGTTTTTCTTTTTTCTTCAGTAGCTTTCTGGTTATTCAAATCTGTAAACAGTATCACATTTTAAGTGATAATTGTAACTGGAATTCCAACCTGTATCCTGTACTGGTCTCTTAGATATTTCTTTTTCAAAAGTGGTGAGGGGAAAAAAAAACAAACCAATTTGTATCTCTCATGGGTTTAAACTGGCAGAGGGGAGATTGAAACTGGTTGTTAGGAAGAAGTTCTTCACAGTGAGGGTTGTGAGACACTGGTGCAGGTTGCCCAGGGAGGTTGTGGAGCACAGTATCACAGAATGTGGTCCAAAAGGAAAGCTCAGGTTATGCTGGAGGTGGCCAGGTTGGCCTCTTTGAATGACTTTCTTGACTCCAAGTTAATTGCCCTGCCCCGAGGGTACCTGTCCTGTATCAAGCAATGGTCCTATACAGGTCCCTTCCAAACCTGGAGATTCTGTGAAATGGAACACTAGAGGTGGAAGTGGTGCAGATGACACCAAGCTGGGGGCTGATGTGGCTGGGTTGGAGAGCAGAAGGGCTCTGCAGCAGGACCTCGACCACCTGGACAGATGGGCAGAGTCCAGTGGGATGGCATTCAATGGCTCCAAGTGCAGGGTGCTGCACTTTGGCCACAACAACCCCATGCAGAGATACAGGCTGGGGTCGGAGTGGCTGAGAGCAGCCAGACAGAGAGGGATCTGGGGGTGCTGATCGATACCCGCCTGAACATGAGCCAGCAGTGTGCCCAGGTGGCCAAGAGAGCCAATGGCATCCTGGCCTGCATCAGGAATGGTGTGGCCAGCAGGAGCAGGGAGGTCATTCTGCCCCTGTACTCTGCACTGGTTAGACCACACCTTGAGTACTGTGTTCAGTTCTGGGCCCCCCAGTTTAAGAGGGACATTGAGATGCTTGAAGGTGTCCAGAGAAGGGCAACGAGGCTGGGGAGAGGCCTCGAGCACAGCCCTACGAGGAGAGGCTGAGGGAGCTGGGGTTGTTTAGCCTGGAGAAGAGGAGGCTCAGGGCAGACCTTATTGCTGTCTACAGCTACCTGAGGGGTGGTTGTGGCCAGGAGGAGGTTGCTCTCTTCTCTCAGGCAGCCAGCACCAGAATAAGAGGACACAGCCTCAGGCTGCGCTGGGGGAAGTTTATGCTTGAGGTGAGGAGAAAGTTCTTCACTGAGAGAGTCATTGGACACTGGAATGGGCTGCCCAGGGAGGTGGTGGAGTCGCCGTCCCTGGAGCTGTTCAAGGCAGGGTTGGACGTGGCACTTGGTGCCATGGTCTAGCCTTGAGCTCTGTGGTGAAGGGTTGGACTTGATGATCTATGAGGTCTCTTCCAACCCTGATGATACTGTGATACTATGATACTATGAAAGCTGGCAAACAATAACATCTCTTCTTCCAGAACTCTGTGACCAAGTCAATATTGAGCTAGCGCTCATTCATCAAAGGTCTCTTCCTTTTAAGGGAGGTGGTGGAGTCCCCATCCCTGGAGGTGTTTAAGAGGAGGATGGAAGAGGCACTTGGTGCCATAGGTTAGTTAATTAGAAGGTGTTAGTTGATAAGTTGGACTTGATCATCTTGAAGGTCTTTTCCAAGCTGGTGAATTCTGTGATTAATGGTAAGCAGTGGAGGCTGTTTCTGTTAATTTGTCTAAGAAGTATGAAGTGCACTTTAAAGTAACCCAACTTGTTACTCTAGGCACGTTTGAACTCTTTGTTGTTCAGCTGTAAAGTGAGATGTGGAAATTATGATTCAAGGTCCTGTCTTCCTGATTTGACAGGTTAAAGACTTTCCTCTAGCTCATGTCCTTTCTATTTGCTTTTGTCATTTACATGATGAAAAGAAATTGGATAATAAGAATTCCTCTCCTGTCTTGCTTTGCCTCTCTGTCCTTGCTGTTTTGTCTTACTTTTCAAGATACTCAAACAAGATTTGTTAAAATCAGAAAAGAGAAGAAAGTGATGGAGAGCCCTGCTGAAATAGTGGAAAGCAGTGACCAAAAGAGTCCCTGTTCAGATTCCCAGTCTGGTATTTGATTCAATGTGTTTTGTTATAGACATTCATTATTAGCCTTGTGTTATTAGTGCATTTCCTCTAGACAGTCCTTTGCAGGGTGCTCATTAGACCCCAGTGTTTTCACTGCAAGCAAGCTGCCACTTAATTCTTTTGTCATTTCCAGAGGGAACTAGGAACTGCTGCATTGCTGTTAGGTCATACATCACTGCCTGCAGGGATGTCAGACACACGGTACTGAATGTACCCCGCTGAAGGGGGGAATAACCTTGAAAATCTTTACAATCTCACGAGGAGAGGCTGAGAGCCCTGGGGCTGCTTAGGCTGCAGAGGAGAGGCTGAGAGCCCTGGGGCTGCTGAGGCTGCAGAGGAGAGGCTGAGAGCCCTGGGGCTGCTTAGGCTGCAGAGGAGAGGCTGAGAGCCCTGGGGCTGCTTAGGCTGCAGAGGAGAGGCTGAGAGCCCTGGGGCTGCTTAGGCTGCAGAGGAGAGGCTGAGAGCCCTGGGGCTGCTGAGGCTGCAGAGGAGAGGCTGAGGGAGGACAGGGACAGCCTCTGCTCACTTGTCCCCTGCCATAGGACAAGGGGCAAGGGATGGAAACTGCAATACAGGAAATTCCACCTCAACATGAGCAGGAACTTCTTGACTATATAAGGGTCCCAGAGCACTGACACAGGCTGCCCAGAGAGGTTGTGGAGTCTCTTTCTCTGGAGCCCTTCCAGCCCTGTCTGGGTGTGTTCCTTTGTATCCTGCACTAGATTCTGCTCTGGCAGGGGGGGTAGACTGGAAGATCTCCAGAGGTCCCTTGCAACCCCTGTGATCCTGTGAGCTGCCACTGAAGCATCTCCCTAGAATGGCCAACATCCTAAACTGCTTTCCCCACCATTACTTGCAAGGAATTTACAGCATTACATGCTGGAAGAGTGCTAAAACCTGGGCAGCTGTAGAGTTAATCTGCTGTGCCTCAAAGACAGCAAACATTGGCTGCAAAGGCTCTAAGCTCAGTCACCTCAGGGAACTACTCAGGTTTCACCCCAAAATAAAAGGGTTCAGTCCTTTACTTCCACCTCAGGCTTGACAGGACTGAACTGATGCTCTCTGTAGTGTTACAAGAGACATTAACAGAAAACAGGACTTTCCTTTTAGTGCTTGCTTTGTACTCTAGGAAAGCAAAGACTCCTCAGACTCTTGAGTGTAAGGGTCCCAGAGCCCTGGCACAGGCTGCCCAGAGAGGCTGTGGAGTCTCCTTCTCTGGAGCCTTTCCAGCCCTGCCTGGATGTGTTCCTGTGTGACCTGTACTAGATTCTCTTGTCCTACTCTGGCAGGGGAGGTTGCACTGGAAGATCTCCAGAGGTCCCTTCCAAGCCCTGACATGCTGTGGACCTGTGAACAAGCATCAGGATGTTTAGTAAACAGAAAATCTCTTACACTTTCTGTATTTCATACTCAGGAAATAGAAATATTCCCATTTCTACCTTTTTTTTTTTTCATGTCAAAGGCTACAGTTTTGAGTTTAAGACTCCACTCAGTTAAGTGTTCTAGTTGTATTCTGTCGATGTGGTTCTTTTCCCCCTGCTGATCAGTAGAGTAGGCTGCTCTGTGGGTGCTACTCCTGGCCAGGAGACAGTACAGTTGCTGTAATGACAAACTAATCTCTTCAACCTGCAGAATTAGTTTGGTCAGTGTAACTTCAACCTTTTATGTGAAGAGGCTTTTTATGATATCTTAAGAGCCACTCCATGTCATAATTAAGAGCTGTAAGCATTGACCTGAGAAATGCTTTCATAAATGGCAATAACAATTAACTTGAGACACTGGCACAGGTTGCCCAGGGAGAGTGGTGAGACACTGGCACAGGTTACCCAGGGATCTTTGATCACATTTGGTGCTTCTGTGCTCCACAACCTCCCTGGAGGTGTTCAAGGCCAGGTTGGATGAGGCTTTGTGCGACCTGCTCTGGTGGGAGGTGTCCATGCCTATGGCAGGGAGCTGGAACCGGCTGAGCTTTGAGGTCTCTTCCAACCTACACCATTCTATCATAGGTACTGTTTCAAATGTGGCTTTGGTGTTAAATTCAAGCAGATAAAGACTGTTTTGCAGATCCATGACAAAGAAATACCTGGCAGCTGGGCTTTAGATCGTGTCAGTGATCTACTACATAGCTATAGGATGTTCCCCTCTTTGCTTTCTAGACAGTATATCCTGTCCTGGTTTTGTACACTTCCTCTGCACAGAACAGCTATAAAGCATCTTGATCTGGAAAATCAACACTGAAAACAAATCTGTTTCTCAAATTAGGCTTAACCTGTGAAATATGAGCAAGAGGAGGGACTGTGGTGGTTACTTTAAATCACTGTTTCAAGAGGAATCAGGTCTTTGCATTATAAGGGAAATTGTGCTGTCTGCACTTCTAGTTTCCCTGGGAATGTGGGAGAATAGAAACCCACAGAAGTGATGCCTCACTGGTGGGCTTGGACATCAGCTGAGGGAATAAAGGGACCTTTGAACCTCAGTAGAATGGATTCCAGACCTGTCCTCTTCTGGTGCTGCACGTGTGACATACTCAGCAGCTTCACAGAGTCACAGAAATGTTCAGGCTGGAAAAGCTCCTCAGGAGCACCAAGTCCAACCCAGAACCCTACTCTACAAGGCTCACCCTAAACCATAGCCCCAGGCAACCACATCCAAACCACCTTCAAACACATCCAGGCTTGGTGACTTCACCACCTCCCTGGGCAGCTCATTCCAGTGCCTGACCACTCTTGCCATGAAAAAATGCTTCCTAATATCCAGTCTAGACCTACCCAGTTGCAGCTTGAGGTCATTCCCTCCTGTTCTATCACTGTTTACCTGTGAGAAGAGACCTTTAGACATCTTGAGTGTTTCTGGGTTGTGTTGGATTCTTGTCACACATACCCATGGCCTTGCTTCTAGGTAGCAGAAGTATTTGGCCTGATCCCCTAGCCTGCTCTTGCTCTCTCTTGTGTCAGGCTAAATTCAAACGAACTGGAACTAAGAGATTTTTTTCTGAATTAGCCAGTTTAGAAGCCTTGTCCACCCTGACAAGCTGAGAAAGAAAAGTCTAATGCAATACATCTGGCTAGCCTGAGGTGTGTCCTGTGACTGTCATTGAAGTGTGGTGAGAGAAAAGAGGAGGCTCAGGGGTGACCTCATTGCTGTCTACAACTGTCTTAAGAGAGATTGTAGCCAG
The DNA here is from genome assembly GCA_013400475.1 of Tricholaema leucomelas. Lineage (NCBI taxonomy): Eukaryota > Metazoa > Chordata > Aves > Piciformes > Lybiidae > Tricholaema lacrymosa > Tricholaema leucomelas. Next base: position 144,897 of record WAAF01011895.1, read on the forward strand.
GTGGGGTTGGTCTCTTCTACCATGCAACCAGCAACAGAACGAGGATGGCTGGGGGACTTGAGCATCTCCCCTGTGGAGAGAGCCTGAGAGCCCTGGGGCTGTTGAGTCTGGAGCAGAGAAGACTGAGAGGGGATCTGAGCAATGTCTATCAATATCTGAGGCGTGGGTGTCAAAATGAAGGTGCCAAACTTCTTTTGTTGGTGCCCAGTGATAGGAGAAGGAAAACAGGTACAAGCTAGAGTACAGGAGGTTCCACCTCAACAGGTGGAGGCACTTCTTTATGGTAATGGTGAGGAAGGACTGGAGCAGGCTGCCCAGAGAGGTTGTGGAACCTCTGTCTCTGGAGGCTTTCAAAACCCACCTGGGAGTGTTCCCATGCAGCCTGCCCTATGTGCTCCTGCTTTGGCAGGGAACTTGGACTTGGTGATCTCTGAAGGTCCCTTCCAACCTCTAATGTTCTGTGCTTCAGTGGTATTCATGTACATGTATTTGTTATCTTTATTTTGGACAGATCTAGATGCTTTCTTTCAATGCTTTTATTGTTGAAGTAGTCTCAGTAGTTTTCCTTGTTTTCAGGTGATATGTTGAGCTCGTGGAACAGTGCATTGAATACAATTGTTAGTTCTAGCCAGAGAACTGCAATCAGCCCTGCAAGAAAGTGAACTGCATTACTTTATCTGAAGAGTGAATTTGAATCCTCACATTCTGATTTTCTCTTTGTTCCCTGTCCATTGTGTGTAAACATTTATGTACACTTAAAAGTAGTCTCCCCTAAACCTTCTCCCAGGAAAGTAGTTCCCCCCAACCCTTCTTCCAGTGCCTCTCACAGCAAGGCTTTGTCTCAATTCAAAATGCTTGAAAAATGTCATAAGGAGAAGAAAGATTCATACTTAAACAAGGAAGAAGGAAGCCTCACTTCTGACAGTCAAGACAATTCTGAGGGTAATACATTTGCTGTATTTTCTGTGCTATTAAAAAGGTTAAATGGCTCCATTCTGACAGCTCTGGTCAGATTGAAGGAGGAAAGAAGTTAGCTTTCTACTAGAAGTTTATCATCCTCTGGAGGTTTGGGTCTTTTCTACACTTGGTTTTCAACTTTTCTCTGCAAGTGTGATGGTTAATTGAAAGCTTCTGACACTAGCCCAGTGCCCAGCCCAGCACTCACTCTTAATATAAATGCAGCTCAAGTTCTGCTCTTTGGCCATGACAACCCCAAACAGTGCTACAGGCTGGGGACAGAATGGCTGAGAGCAGCCAGGCAGAAAGGGACCTGGGGGTGCTGGCTGGCAGCTGAACCTGAGGCAGCAGTATGCCCAGGTGGCCAAGAAGGCCAATGGCATCCTGGCCTGGATCAGGAGCAGTGTGGCCAGCAGGAGCAGGGCAGTCCTTCTGCCCCTGTGCTCAGCACTGGTTAGGCCGCACAGAATCACAAAATTAACCAGGTTGGAAAAGACCTTTGAGATGATCAAGTCCAACCTATCACCTCACACCTCCTAATTAACTAACCCATGGCACCATGGTCTCATCCAGCCTCCTCTTAAACACCTCCAGGGATGGGGAATCCACCACCTCCCCAGGAAGCCCTCACCCTGCTGCCCACACTGCTCTTGCTGCAGCCCAGGCTCTGGTTGCTCTCTAGGCTGCAAGAGCACCCTAACAGCTCATTGACATCACACTGCCCACAGCCACATCCAGCCTGGCCTTAAACACCTCCAGAGATGAGGCTTCCACCACCTTCCTGGGCAACCTGTGCCAGTCTCTCACCACCCTTATGCTAAATAACTTCTTGCATTGCAACTTTTCTTTTCCTAGGGATGCTTGGAGCCAACAGGAGCTTTGTCAGGATACAGAACACCTCACAACCTGTGGGAGAAAGTGATGAGAATATGCATGTGGAGAAGATGGAGCTACAGAGGAGCAATGAGGTTGACGTCTCCTTGAGCAGAGACAGCCTGGACACACATGGTGAGAGATAAGAGCACAACTGTGGCATGAAGTTAACTCAATCTAAATAACTGTTACAAGCAGTTTATTGCGTGGCAAGTTGGGATTCTGTCAGCATGATAGAATAGCATCATGGAATGCTTCAGGTTGGAAGGGACCTCAAAGCTCAGACAGTTCCACCCCCCTACCATAGCCAGGGACACCTCCCACTAGTACAGGTTCGAGGGAAGGTTGTGGAGCACAGAAGCACAGAATGGGATCTTTGATCACCTTCTGTGCTTCTGTGTTCCACAACCTCCCTGGGCAACCTGTGCCAGTGTCTCACCACCCTCACTGCAAACAACTACTTTCTATCATCCACTTTCAGTCTCCCCTCTGCCACTTTAAACCCATTCCTCCTCATCCTGTCATGACAAGACCTCCCCAGCCCTCCTGGAGCCTCCTTCAGATCCTGCAAGGCTGCACCCAGGACTGCAGGTGGGGTCTGAGGAGAGCAGAGCCAAGGGGCAGAATCCCTTCCCTTGCCCTCTGCCCACACTGCTCTTGCTGCAGCCCAGCACAGGGTTGCTGTCTGGGCTGCACTCACACTGCAGGCTCCTGTGGAGCTTTTCCTCACCCCACACCCCCAAGGCCTGTTCCTCAGGGCTGCTCTCAGCCATTCCCCACACAGCCTGGAGTTGTGCTTGGGATTGCACCCACCCAGGTGCAGGACCTTACACTTGGCCTTGTTGAATGTCATGGCCTGGGCCCACCTCTGTGGCCTGTGCAGCTCCCTCTGGATGGATCCCTGCCCTCCAGCAAGTCAGCTGTGGCACACAGCTTGGTGCCTTCTGCACCCTTGCTGGGGGTGCACTCAATTCAACTTGGACAATTGTGTAAGTGTCCAAAAGTGTCCAGTCCAGTCCAGGTCCCAGCAGCTGCTGTCTTGTGGGCAGGGGAATGTCTGCGGCGCCATCCATGCCCCCCCCTCCATCTCTTGGGTGCTGCTGCCCCCCATGCCTCTGCTTCTGGATGCTGCAGGTTGAGTTGAGGGCCAGGTGAGGGCTTGCTGGCAGGGGGTACTGCTCCCAGCAGCCCCTACTCATCTGTCCGTGGCCTTGTGCAGCAGCAGACAGCTCGGAAAGCTCTGCGCAGAGCTCTCAGTGTCCTCCTGAAGACAGAGGCCTGTCGCTTCCATGCCATAGGCTGGGCATGAGGTGAAGGAGGAGCCTGAGCCTCCTTTGGTGCTGGGGCCAGGGTGGCTGTGCTGGCCTCTCCCAGAGGCTTTCTAGCCACGATGGACTCAGCGTCCATTAAAGCCTCTTGGCTGGGTGCAGGGCTGCAGGGGGCAGGAGGGGCTGGCAGTGCCAGGGCTTTCTGCTCTTGCAGTTGTGTGGGGAAGACCACAGCCTTCCTCACCGTGGCATTGCCCCCAGTCAGTTGGGCTGCCTCCATGAAAGTGTACTGGCTGTGTGTGGGGCACAGTGGGGCATGAGCCTGGCCCTCGAGAGGACCTTTGAGAGCTCCAAGCAGCAGTGAAGCTGCTGACTCAGCCTGTGTGTGGCCCATGCTGGATGAGCTGCAGGACTGCAACTCTGCAGAGGTAGAACTCAGGGTCTGGAGGAGCTCTGGGCAGGAAGGGTTGACCCAGATGGTGATGATCTGGGGCTCTTGGGACAGCTCCAAGTTGCTTTCCTTCTTCTTCTTCTCCTTGTCCTCCCCCTCCCCTGTCTCTGTGCGGGTAGATGCTCCTGGCATGTCCTCATTTGGCAATGCCTGCAATCCAGAGGCAGAACTCAGGCTCTGGAGGAGCTCTGGGCAGGAGGGGTTGACCCAGATGGTGATGATTTTGAGCTCTTGGGACAGCTCCGACTTGTCCCTCTCCTCCTCCTCTATCCCTGTGTGAGTCGAGGCCCCCAGAATGTCCTCGTCCTTGTTTGTCATTTCCTTGAGGTCGGTGCAGCTGGTAGGCAGCCCTGGTGCTGCCAGCTGTGCAGCTCCTCTCTGCTGCCCTGGCTCCACCTGCCTCTCTGTGGACACTGGCACCGCAGCACTGGTGCCCCGAGGTGTGCTGGCATCACTCAGAGAGAGAGCTGGGTGAGCCTTGTGTGGCTGGTCCCTCTGTGCCCCCATTGGCTGCTGGCCATGTCCCTGTAGGCCTGCGCACACCTTGCCCAGGACCTCGTCATGGACCAGGTCCCGGACTGCCGCTTTCAGCTGCTCGTCACAGGCTGTGCCTCTGGCTCTGTATGGCAGCAGCCTGCGTCCTCTCAGCCTCGTTGCGGTGCCAGGCTCAGGGCGAGTGTCCCGGGGAGGTGGCACTGGCAGTAGGGAGCCACCGAGGACAATCTGGTGTTCGCCAGCAGCCTCATGCTGTGCCTGCTGCTGTGTGCTGCTGCCAAGGTTGCAGCTAGTAGGCAGCCCTGGTGCTGCCAGCTGTGCAGCTCCTCTCTGCTGCCCTGGCTCCACCTGCCTCTCTGTGGACACTGGCACCGCAGCACGGGTGCCCTGAGGTGCGCTGGCATCACTCAGAGAGAGAGCTGGGTGAGCCTTGTGTGGCTGGTCCCTCTGTGCCCCCATTGGCTGCTGGCCATGTCCCTGTAGGCCTGCGCACACCTTGCCCAGGACCTCGTCATGGACCAGGTCCCGGACTGCCGCTTTCAGCTGCTCGTCACAGGCTGTGCCTCTGGCTCTGTGTGGCAGCAGCCTGCGTCCTCTCAGCCTCGCTGCTGTGCCAGGCTCAGGGTGAGTGTCCCGGGGAGGTGGCACCGGCTGTAGGTAGCCTCCGACTGCAGTACCCCTAGCGTGGTCAGAAGCGGCAGCCTGTCGACGTGCTGGAGCTGCAGCTGTGTTCTCTGCCTGCCGTGGCAGCCAGGCTGTCCGAGGGGTGAGACAGTCCCTCCGGGCCGTGCTGCTCCTGATGGGCGGCAGTCGAACCCGGCTGTAAATCTGCAAGAGAAGGAAGGCAGGGAGAGAAGCTGCGTGTGAGGAGTGTGGTTCCTTTGCCCCCATCCCCCCAGCAGGAGGAGCTCCTGCGCTGGCAGCCTCATGCCCCCATTGTCACCCCAGCCCTGTGCCCACCCACCCCCATCCCTCCCACACCTCCTCCCTGCCTGCCATTTGCCCTCCCGGGCTCCATATACCTGTGTGTCCTGCCAGGCGTTGCCCTGTGAGCAGGGCTGCAGTGGGAACTGGATCCCAGTGAAGGCTGAGTCCCAGCCCTGGCTGCCCTGTGGGGAAGTCTGCACCTGCCTGTCGGAAACCTGCAGGCAGGTGTAGGAGGTGAACTCGTGGGATGGAGGCTGCTGCCTTGGCACAGCGGTGCCATCCCTCAGCTCCTGGTGCATGCGCTGACGCCGGCTCAGCAGCCTCCCGCGGGGCCATGAGGGGTCGTTTGCTTTCTGCTCTGTCGGCATCTTCGGCCTTTTGCGCCTCCGAGCTTGCGTGGGCAAGGCAGGGGCGATGCTGTCTCCTAGAGAGCTGCTCCTCTGGGAGTGCCAGCCCAGGCAGATGGCGCTCCTTAAATACTGCCCTGGGCACCACATCACAATGGCCTGGCCACGCCCCTGGTTGTGACCTCACGGTGCCCTCTGGCACTGGTGAGGACACTGCCTGCTGTCGTGGCTGCAGCCCAGCCGAGGGCAGCGCATCACAAGGGTGGTCCCCATGGAGATGCCCACTCCTGCCACGTCCCAGCCTGTGGCCTCCTGTGCTAGTTTGAGCCTAGCTAGCATGTTTTGGTGAGGAGAACTAGATGATAGGCTGTAAAATGAAAACAATGGTGAGGTCTACTTCCCTCACAGTCTTGCTGGGATGTGTAAAGAAGAAAGGCAAAACAAAGATTAGGGCACTTGCTTCTTCTCTTCGCTGGGGAGCTTTGCCTGCTGGGGAGAAGCTGAGGCTGCTGGCTGGACTCCATCTTGCTTTCTAACCTCACCCT